>CM076574.1:881331699-881424174 GCA_034641835.2 Pinus albicaulis
GAATCAATGGGCACTTTATGATGGCATGCCCTTCCGTAGTGGGCTTTGGCATATACTAATGTCTCCAAGCTCAATAAGGGGTTAATTGTTAAAATTGGACAACTAGGTCCAAACTCCATGTTGTGATGCTCAGATTAAGAGGCTAATATTTTTGTTGGATTCCTCTTTCGTAGAGGTGTAAAATCCATATAAAATATATCTTAATCCGATGAGCAGAACATTTATTTTGAATTTATTATTTATAATAAATTATATGTGCAGGTCGGCCTTAAGGTTTTACACCCCCAGCAGATATTAAAAAAATTGAAAAAAAATGAATATTTTTGTATGTGCCGATTTTTTCTCGATTTTTACGATTTTTTCCGATTTTTTCCCCTCGGCGATTTTATCCTGATCACAATTTTTTCATCTTTGGATTTAATTATACAAGTTATTTTTAGAAAATATCGAAGTAAACGCAACTAGTAGCCTACACAAATATAGATCATTTACTGAACATCATGCACATATGACAAAGGACACATGATTTTTTGGACAAATGTCCCTGGAAAAACCCAATGCAGGAATATCGGTGCAGCAGTTTTGAGGGTTTATTATTATTAAGCTGTAGTATTCTGAGTACATCTAGGGGGCCATAATCTGGCTTACCCAACAGAGAAAACCAAGGAAACAAAGAAAAATGTGATTTTTACCTCACTCTACAAGTCTCGGCTAATTAGGATGAGTCACTGGTGAAACCCTAACTACCTTTGCATAGTTTCTACGCTGCCACTGCATAAGGCTACGTCGCCGTCACTGAGGGACGCGTCACCCTTGCTTTGCGCTGATCAGCTTCTCCCGGAATCGTGTTTCAGCCCTGTCGGCTTGGAAACCCTAATCTCCATCTAATTTCAGACTTTTCTCTTGGAGGCTCTGCATTGCTCCTGCGTGGGCCTGGATCACCCTCTCTAGGGTCTGCATCTCCCCTCTGATGGTTGCGCTGCCTCCATTGCATCTCTGCTGCCCTTGCTTTGTGTTGTACTCTTGGTCCTCCAACCGATCACTGCATCTTCCCCTCACTGCTTCTCTGAATCACTCAGATCTGATCTTCGTCCGAGCACTACTCGGTCAGAAGAATTCGATCTCTTAGATTCACTTTTTGTGTTCTCCAACTAACCCCAAGCCTTTCTTTTATACTTTTCTCGTTGACAAATCAACGGTCATGATCTAATCTCTAATCAACGACTAATATTAGAAGAAGCTTGATCCACGTCACTTAGAAAGTTCTCATCACATGTGTAAATTAATTCACTTTAATTTTTCAATTTCCCTAAGTTAGACTTAGGGTCCCCATTAAAAAATTTAATTATTTGAATAACTTTTACACCAGATGGAATTTCTCCAAACACTTTCTGGGACTTGGAGATCTCATGTGTTCTAGCCCCTCCACAAAGTTTCAGAGATAGAGCACATCCGATGCAACCCCAAAATCTCAACAGCAAAAGAAATTTGGCTTTGGATTTTGGCTTAGTACAACATTCATTTTGTTGCCCCTTTTTCATTGCAAGGGGAATATTGTAATATCCCAAATGGGAAAATAACAATAATAACAGGCTAAAAGATATTACAGGGATAACAAAACAAAAACTGATATCAAAACACCAATGGAGCCATAAAATATTGCTGAGCCATTTTATTAATTTGCTAGAAATGAGTAAAATGGAGGTGTTGGAATGAAGGCACCTGGGCTTGCTCAAGGAAAGCTAGAGAATCCCTCTGAATCAATGCTGAAATCCCCCACTGATGGTATGTTGTATGGCTATAGCTCTGCGCTGCAGTCTGCCAGAAATGTTGTTGTTGCTCCCGAAGAAATGTCGCTAGGGCCTGCTACACTACTCAGAAAATTCTGGGATTTTAACCCCAGACTCTACTCAAGAAACCCACAAAGGAATTGGCCAAATGTTGACCTTGGAATTTCGACCCAATTTCCCCTAGCTCTTCTAGTGGCTAGCTGACTTAGGATCTTTGTTTGACACCTCAAATCTTCCCAGAAAATTCTGCCAAAATAAACCCAGAAAAACCCGCGAAGGAATTCTGGAAAGGCTGACCCTGGAAATTCACCCTCTAGGGATGGCTACGCTCTCCCGCTGGGTACGCTGGCCTCTCTGATGAAAACACTAAAAGAAGGGCCTCCAACTCTTTGAAAAACTGAGCTCTGGAAGGGTTGATCCCCTCACAATCTCTCGGTTGTAATCTCGTGAAGTTCTCTCCTCCGAATGTTGCTCCTCTCTATGACTATGTAAT
Source organism: Pinus albicaulis (assembly GCA_034641835.2). Taxonomy (NCBI): domain Eukaryota; kingdom Viridiplantae; phylum Streptophyta; class Pinopsida; order Pinales; family Pinaceae; genus Pinus; species Pinus albicaulis. The sequence goes on from CM076574.1 coordinate 881,333,983, forward strand.
CTCCCTAGAAGAATGTGCTACCCCTGGAAGTGATTGCGTAATCCTGAGGCTGAAATGGTATTGCTGCTCTCCAAAATTGATGGTATGGCTCCTCTCCTAAGTGAGCACTCGAAGTCCCCCGAGGACGAGGTTGGGATCTTCGCTCGAAGACACCCTTGTGTTAAACAACACAGCAGACCCAACTAAACAGCTTGAGCGTGCTCTAGTCTTGACAGACAAAAAATAATAAGATGCAAGAATGAATGAGAAAGGTTGCCTTCCTCTCCTTTTATGCTTGTGAACCCCTAAACTCCCTTGGGCCCACCTATGTTGCGTTGTCCCTCTGTGCCACGTTGTCCCTTGCTACGTTGCACTGGCTCTCCTATGCTGCCACTGTGCTGCCTAGCCCCACGTTGCCACTGCGTTGTCCTAAGTGCCTCCTCTCCTGTGCTGTCACTTGGCCTCATGGGCCCCACATCATCTTTTAATTAATCTACCCACTGACTTTAGGAAAGTGCTTTTATTTTAATGTTTTATTCATGGGTCCCCTCACCCCTTTATTTCCGTCCAACATTAGGATTTGCCAAAATTAATCAAAATTAATATCCCAATTAGCTGACTGCTAATTTGGGGACATTACAGTACTCCCCACCAAAAATTGCATGTCCTCAAGCAATGTCTGAACAAGCCTCTTCTCTTGCTGATGCTCCCCACCATCACTGCAAAATGTGCCTAGGTGCTAGATGCGCCACTGGATCTTCCCTGTCCTCTGCATTGCCCTGATATGAAGGGATCTTTCAATGCCAGGATCCCAAGCCATCTTGCCCAACATGAAGCTCCTCCTGCTTCACTCACCATCCTGCCATGCTAATGAAGTCCCCCACTCCATCAGTGACTTGTTAAATCCCAAGGGAAGATATACATGATCTCTCCATGCAGTATACAACTCACCCCTAGAGGTTATCGAGTTGTGTAGAGTTGTAATGCTCGGGTCCCTTGCTAATCTCGTAAAGGTGCCACAATGTTGTCGCTGCGCCACTCTGACTATGAGATACCTCCCATCATACGCTGACTATATCCCTCTCTCCTGAAGGCAAAGCTTAACTTGCCCGGGCATCTCCATGATGCTGATATCTACCCCTCCACTGTCGATCGTGACCCTGAGCAACAACATAATAAATCTGCCTCGCCATGCAATGGAGGTCTCAGTGCTCTCGCCCGTGTCAAAACCAAGGTGGATTGGATCATCGTCTGCTCTATCCCTGCTCATCACAAAGTGGAGTGATCCACCTGGCCAACAGAACCCTGAATCCCCAAACCATACGGGGAGCTCACAACTAACACTCCCTACAAGACGTCGCCGCATAACGTTGCTACCTGCTAGAACCCATCTGGCCCTCATCTCTGACCCCTGTATGTATCCCCTGGGTGGACCCCAAGTATCAGGAGTCTGTCCTACGCATGTGTACCTACCCTGCTCCTACCAGACCACGTCATGATACCCGCTATCCCAACTCGTGCTGATACACCTAGGTACTACTCAGAGTCTGGCTACCCTCCTATAGACGAAATATATCATCCATCATCCCTCAAATATGAGCCCATGGGTGGAACATATGCTACCTTGGCAGTCAACCATGTCGTCCCTAAGCCTGGATCTATCAACTCGTGCACCTACCAAGTGTCTCAACTGGAGACTTTCCTCCCAGCTCATGACATGCGGTACCTCATCCAACAGTCTAGGGTGAGCCTCCCATGCCCTGCTGCCTGAATGGAGAGTGTTAAGGGGTACCAACCAAACACTTCGCGACCATAAGCAACATTGGAGGATGATGGGTAGGTATGTCCCAAAGGGTGCGACCAAGAGTCTACCGGAATGCTCGAGAGTAATCCTCCAGATGACACTCTCTCTGCCTCGGATCTGCTAATAACACGCTCGTAGCCTTGTCTCTTCTAAACGTGGCATCTCTACATGCTCAAGAAGATCCTCATCGATCCTAGGTGAGTTGCATCTCATGGTACACCTACTGCCCCTGTCCATATGTCTCTTTAGAGGCAACGCTCCAAGAGCCCACTGCTCCGCATCATGTGCCACTGCATACCACCAAGTATCACTGCAATCCTTGACCTGCCACTGTATGCCGCCACTTGGCCCTCTACATCAGTGGATACCCTCGGTAACAACTATATTGTCCTGTACCATCATGTGTCCATCTTGCGTCACTGCACCTATCACTCCCCGCATGTAATCAATGTAATGGGAAGCATCCTACTCCACAATGTAGTCTAACATACTACAATACACCCCCATGCATCTCCATGCCCATTTACAGACCACAGCCCAATGATGAATGCTCCTACACGTCCCATGGTGTGATGGCCTAAAGCTGTATCCATATGTGTCAGCCCATGCTCGATCAGTACCATCACTTCCACTGCCGCATCACTATACTCTCTAATGAATGGATCTCCCTTCCAATTCCTCCGTGAGGGACCCAAGAAGTGAATCTCCCTAGGTACCAGTAGCGATGCCAATCATGTTCTGCTCCTCCATGTCCTCTGTGCCCCACACAAATGCGAAGAATCTCTAGCTCCATACAAGGCACTGTCTGGTGGCTTACCAATGCCCCGTCCTCTGTCAAACTCCTGCCAGAGTATGTTGATCATCACGTGATCCTGTGTACAATCCTCATACCAAGAAAATTCAAGAAGTATGTACCTAAAATGGTTGGACACTAGTGTTGGCTGAAACTCCCCTAGTGAATGTGTACACTCAAATACTAGGTCAACTGTACCCTCCAAGTCGTAGTCAACTAGCATACCTAGGAAGTGATGGGTAGTCCCGCCCGGATCCCAATGCCAGTCGGGGATTCTGGTAACCCCGGTGCCTGGAAGCTCCTGCTGAGCTACACCTCGGTGCATCACCATCTCCATAACCCACTCCATCGGGTACCAACTCAGAATCTCTCGCCATCCAACCCCAACAGAGGGATCGAATGCGTGAACTCCTGCACCTAGAGCAAGCTTGACATGCAGATGTTACGCCCTGTGTAACTCAAGTCGTCTCATCCCACTATCCAAGTCAACGCATGAGATCTGACTACGTAGCTTCGTCTCTCTCTCTAATGGCCAAAGGTGACCCAACTGTGCTGCTAGCCCCATCTATGTATGCTTGAAGGGGGTTGCTCTGATGCTCCAATGTGCCCTCTAGTTGTACCATGAGTTGCTCCGGCTGAATCATCACAAGTGACTCCTCCTGAACATCTCCCATAGAGTCCCCTAATACCAAATGCACATTGGAATACGAAACTGGCCTACCGTCATCAACTCTGCATGACTCCTAATGCTCCCCAGAAGCATCCTCATATGATCCCATGGACTCATCCAAAGAAAAGTCCTCATCCTGACATCTAGAAGGAATGTCCTCTTGCTCTACCTCTGTACCTCTTAGTGCCTCATCAAAGGTGGATATATCTCCTGGCACCTCACCCATCTGCTGCGCGCAGTTGTCATCCAAAAACTCGAACACGACTTCGGTCATCACCTCAATGGATGGCTCTATTGCTGTAGGCTCTACTCTATCAACTAAGATGTCAACTGACATGGCCAAGGAGGTCTCCAACAAGGGTGAGTCATGTGTCACACTAGGTGTATCCACGAGCTCCCCACAATCCTGTGCCCTCATCCTCCAAGTGCGAGGTAACCATTTTGATGGCTTCCCCCTCTGTTATTCGGTCAAACTGGAAAGAGGTATCTAACTTTTCCACCCAATCCTGAGCCGTGCAATCAGTGGATCCATCATACGTGGGAAAAGGTGTCCCCCCAATGGTACATTGCAACTTTGAACTCTACGTGCTAGACCCCCCACTGTTCCTTCCTTCATCATCCTACCTGAGCTAGCAGTAATCTTTGAAGGACAAAGCTGCTCTGAAGTTTTCCCCCATGGACTTCCATTCTCGGAAATAATCTCCCATGGGTATATGATCATGCCGCCTACCTTGCTCACTTGGTACTAGAGGTAAGAATGTAGGCATCGAGATCCTAGTTGGCCTACTGAAGGCTAGCGGGTGAGTGGATGGTAAAGGGTAGTCACACTGTGGTGAGACCCCCGAAGTCTCCCCAACTAGGGATTCCTGATGGATGCTCTCATTCCTATTTTGTTGCTTGGGTCTTTCCAACATTCCCTTCTGTCCTTTGGCTAAATCATTTAGGTCCTTAAAAATGTTACCAAATGTTGCTTCCCCTATTCTCCTTGACTCCCCCATATTTGCCACCTCTACTGCCTTTGGTGGGTAAAGTTTTGCCTACCCTCCTAGTTCATAGAAAAAGATCCCCACGGCTGAGCCAAGAATGAAGGTCTGATACCACAGTAAATCCCAAATGCGAAAATAACAATAACAACAGGCTAAAAGATATTATGGGGATAACAAAACAAAAATTGATATCAAAACACCAATGGAGCCATAAAATACTGCTGAGCCATTTTATTAATTTGCTAGAAATGAGTACAATGGAGGTGTTGGAATGAAGGCACCAGGGCTTGCTCAAGGCAAGATAGACAAGCCCTCTGAATCAATGCTGAAATCCCCCACTGATGGTACGTCGTATGGCTATAGCTCTATGCTGCAATCTGCCAGAAATGTTGCTACTGTTCCCGAAGAAATGTCGCTAGGGCCTACTACACTGCTCAGAAAGTTCCGGGACTTTAACCCCGGACTCTACTCAAGAAATCCACAAAAACCCACGAAGGAATTGGCCAAATTTTGACCCCGGAATTTTGGCCCAATTTCCCCTAGCTACTCTAGCAGCTGGCTGAGTTAGGATCTCTGTTTGACACCTCAAATCTACCCAAAAAATTCTGCCAAATTAATCTTGTCTTCTCCTCAATAAACCCAGAAAAACCTGCGAAGGAATTCCGGATAGGCTGACCCCGAAAATTCACCCTCTAGGGACGGCTACGCTCTCCTGCTAGGTATGCTAGCCTCTCTAATGAAAACACTAAAAGAAGGGCCTCCAACTCTATGAAAAACTCAGCTATGGAAGGGTTGATCCCCTCACAATCTCCCAGCTGAAATCTCATGAAGTTCTCTCCTCTGGATGTTGCTCCTCTCTATGATTGTTTAACCTCCCTAGAAGACTGCGTTGCCCATGGAAGTGATTGCGTAATCCTGAGGCTGAAATGGTATTTTTGCTCTCCAAAACTGATGGTATGGCTCCTCTCCTGAGCGGGCACTCGAAGTCCCCCGAGGACGAGGTTGAGATCTCTGCGTGGAGACACTCTTGTGCTAAACAACACTGTAGACCCAGCCAAACTGCTTGAGCGTGCTCTAGTCTTGACAGACAAAAAATCATAAGATGCAAGAATGAATGAGAAAGACTGCTTTCCTCTCCTTTTGTGCTTGTGAACCCCTAAACTTCCTTGGGCCCACCTATGTTGTGCTGTCCCTCTGTGCCACGCTGTGCTGCCTCTCCCACACTGCCACTGCGCTGCCCGGCCCCACGCTGCCACTGCACTGTCCTAAGTGCCTCCTCTCTTGCTCTGTCACTTGGCTTCATGGGCCCCACATCATCTTTTAATTAATCTGCCCAGTGACTTTAGGAAAGTGCTTTTATTCTAATGTTTTATTCATGGGTCCCCTCACCCCTTTATTTCCGCCCAACATTAGGATTTGCCAAAATTAATCAAAATTAATATCCCAATTAGCTGACTGCTAATTTGGGGATATTACAAATATTTTAGAGACAAATGGATCATCTAACAGTTAGTAAGGAGCATTTGGGATGTTATCCGAATGATAAACATTCCTTTTTATGGGAAAAGTGAGCTTGTGCAAAACCTTTACTAGGTCAACTAGTCCATTTCATTTGGGAGGATTCACAACCTTTAAATGACTGTTTGTTATACAGATTTTAGCCAGGATTGAATTTTTCTGGAAAGATGTAGATTCTTTTCAGATCATGGAATGAAAGTCGACACACTAGCTCCCCTCACCTATGTAGGGAGGGGTAACCTGTGTGGTCATGCTTCAGTTCTACGATGTAACATTCTTCATGTATTTTTAGAGTTTAGAAATGAAATATAAGGTGCATTTCCAAAAGAAAAACAAATTATTCGAGAAAGAAGGTACTTAAACATAAGAATCCAGAAAATATAGACTACACCTATAGCAGGAAAAATGCAAAAAATTACCATTTTGTCAATGATGTCATAAGAAAACCTCGGAATACAGTTTCCTCATAAAGTGGCGCTAAAACCCCTGTTATACCTATCAAACAGGCCGTGCTGAATCACAAAGTATACACATCCAGATTAGAGGCTTTGAATCATAGAACGCTGTCCTCGGATTTGTGTCTTTCATATACTAGAAATCATAATCCACAAGCAACTATTCTGAGTAGTATTATTTTACATACAGCATTGATCACAAGGACGAAAGTACATGAAATTTCATTAAAAAAGGTGGAGAACCTTGAGATTAAAACGAATGGCTGCATTGGTTCTTATAAATTACCTAATATTGGATGTACCAATCAGTGGTAGAAGAAACAACAAGGCATCGACCTGCCAGGAAAATCAAAAGGAAAATAAGGCCAATAGCTAAGAACAAATTAAAATATCTAGCAAAACAACTAAAGATGTTTTTGTCAATTGAATTTCAAAATAAAGAATAGAAGAATTTGGCTTCTACAAACGAAGAAACTGAGTTTTATACTATATTTTCAGACATACAACCACCCGTCTCTAATTCAATCAATAGCATGGAATCACTCAGAATGCTATTTTTCTGATCAATTTGTCTAAATAAAAAATAAAGAATTCATATTACCAAATTTTCTTTTCATGAGAAATATCTTTATATTCAATATGAGGAATATATATCTTATGTTTTGGTCATCGAGGGACTGTTCAGACTCAATAACAAGGGTCAAAGTCATTACAGCGAAGCTCATCATGTCACTTGCGGGAATTGAACCTAAGCGGGAGGATAGCAATCATTCCTCCCAACCACCCAAGATGAATCCAATTGACAATTCATATATCAAGTTCTCTAAATGGTGCTTCCAATTATGGACGATTCATATAGGAAATTCTTGTGGGAAATCACTTCAATATGTTACATGCGTCAACTTTCTTTACTACAATAATTCTTTTATGTAAAATCAAGGACTGATGCAGTATGTTTCTGAAGCCAATGAATCGCAACAAGTATATGAAATAACTTGAAATGGAATTGCACCAATGAAGGATATTCCAAGTACAAGAAAGCTAATTGTTGCAAAAGTAAAAATCCAAATACTTGCAATATATAAGCAAATGTTTCTCGAGAAAAAGATGATATTTGCAAATAAAACTCAAATAAACTCAAGATAGCATATATAGGAGAGTTGTATTGCAAGTAAAGTGAAATTGTGAGGTAGAGATGCTCTTGGTTTATTTTATTAGTTGTATTCTAAAACAAAGTTTCAATTGAACTCTGGTCCCCAGACCTCATCCTCGCCTAGAAATCCAGATCTCACAATGACGAGTCAATAGGGGTGGAGGGTCCCTAAAGTCTATACAACCAACTTAAGTTGGAAGTTAATTTTAAAAATGCCAATTAGAAATAAAATGTGCCTAAGTGAGATGCATGTGAGTCACTTGCTCTTTGTAATATCCTGAAAGGGATATTTTAACTACAAATGCAGAAAAATAACTGAACTCCACATTATGCTGTAAAATCAATATTCACTCAAAAAAAGATTGCCATGTAAAATAAAAACACAAGCACTGCAATCTATCAACACATCTAATAGGAAGAATCTCAACATTTTTATTATAGATAATAATTGGAGTTACAAATACATCTGACCCAAAGAAAGAGCTGAGATGGAGAATTGGCCACCAAGATGAGCTGTTGCACTGCACTGGTCTCAAAATTGGACTGTTGTACTCTCCCTCCGGCAACAGCTGTCACTGAACTCACTGAAGATAATGAAGCACAAGTTGAAGATCTAAATGATCCTCACACCAATCCCTGAAGCTCTGTGAAACTTCTGAATGAAGTCTCCTCAAGAGAGTTGGGTTTTCGTCCAACACTCATAAATCACTCGAGGGTTTACGTCCTGGGGCTACAGCTGAAGTAGAGAGCCACGTCTCAAACCTCTCACACAAGAAAATGATATGATCCAAAAGATATCCCTCAATGGCCTCCTCCCTTTCTTGTATAGATCTCTTGGAGCCTTCTAGAGCCTTATTTTAATATTATTTTATTCATGGAGCACTTTTCCCTCTTATTAAAATATTCCTTTTTAATGCAGAAAAGGGTAAATCGGCTACCACGCCTCCTTCGATCACTGAAACTCGTGTCCAACAGTTCCATCATGTAGGTATCAATGAGCTATCACACTAAGGTGTTCTATCATGTATTCCTCCTGGAATGCCACCTTGAGCGTAATTAACTAAGTTAAGCCCAAAAATAACTCAATTTTCCGAAAGTTGTCAGAATGCACCAGAACGAAAGGCAAGCTGCTCGGATGATGGAATACATCAAGCAAATGCCACCGGACATCATGGAAACTCCTCAAAACTCCTCCAAAAATCCCTTGAGCCCACTAATAACACCAACTTGTGCTTGTGACCTGTCTGCTCCTAGCTCTGGAAGTCTAACCTAACCCTGTCGTAGGTGACACCAAAAAAGGGAATATTATAGACCTTCTACCCCAAGATTGCTTGCCCTCAAGCAATCCAAATATGTAGGCCACTCTGTTGGCCCACCGCAACTGAGACCCAATGCTCGAATCCCATACAAACCCCCTGGTGCTACTATGTGCTTGTGTCAGGCCACCCGGAATAGACCCCTCAATGTCGGGATCCCAAACTGATCTCTCACTGTACCTATCATCAAACAATCATCCCAGATCCCCATGCCACGATGGCCAATCATCGCCCAAGTCCCACAGCTCGGACTACGCACTGCCTCTGGCTATAACTGATGCTCTAAGAGGTGAAGTCCACGTCTCCTGCTGCGTTGTATCTATGATGGTGTAAGCTGCCCCACCAATTGTGTACCAACTCATCACCTCTCTCCAATCCAACCCCTGACTAAATCTAATGTTGATACTTCCCTCCTGAAACCGGGATGGGATGCTGAAGAAATGTCAATCTGTGCCCCACTGCCAACTAGAATCTGTATCATATGTCATGTCTAAGGGCCCCTGCTCCGCTGTGCTCCCTACGAAGAATATCGTACCATCAAGAGGCTACCAACTCATGATCTCCTGCCAATCCATCCTAGAAGAAGAATCCAATGTAGCAACAACTGCATACGAAACATGCCTGGAGTGTTGTCGCCAGCCCGTAATCAACTCACACTGCTCTGCCCTGTCTGCCAACAAAAGATACCTGTAGAAAAAAGCCCCTCTCTCTATAATGGGCCAAGGTGGGCAAGATATGTTGCAAGCCCCATCGATGTACTCCTAGAGAGTGCTACTCACAGGAAATACTGCAGCTCTGCCGACTGCATGTACATCTATCTGCACCTCATCAATGTGTCAGCCCAAAGATGGATACTCCACCATCTCCAATAACTCCTCCCTCTCCTGATCGGGAATGTAATGCTCTGGTTGTCCACTAGCCCCCTGCAGAACTATCCCATCAACCTCCACCATCTCCAGAGGATATGGATCTGCAACTGCTGTCACCGTACTCGATGTTTGTGCATCTGACTACTCCTCCTCAATGGTTGACCCTAAGGTTAGCCGCATACGCATCATAGACTCAGTGTGAGCCTCCATCTGGCTCTCCCCCAAGGGACTATCATGCATGATGTGCATAGTATCCTCCTCTGCTGACTCAGGCTCCATCATATGCTGCTCTGGCTAAATCGTCACAAGTGACTCATCACCCAGCGTATCTCCCGTAGAGTCCCCTCATAACTCACCCTGCACAGTGGGATACAACTCCGGTCTACTATCATCATCTCTACATGACTGCTCTCGCTCCCCAGAAACATCCTCAGTTGATCCCATGGACTCATCTAAAGAAGAGTCCCCATCCTGGCATACCGAAGGAACATCTACTTGCTCTACCTCTGCCACCTCATCGACATCTCTCAAACATGAGTGATCAGGCCCCCAAGGTTCTTTGAAAATGAAGCAAAGTCCCTTCCTCCTTGGCTTATTTCTGCTGCTTGATCCACCAAACTGGAGCAGCTCCTCCCTGGTCAACTGTCTCCTGAAAAGCTCAATGTTCTGCCCAACTAGCCCTTGGGCTAGCTCATAAGCAACGGGTGAGACCAACTGCTCTCTCCTCCAAATGCTCAACAACCTAGTCTGCAACTCTCGGAAAATGGCATCACGGGGTCCCATACATGACGACAGGATGGAATGCATGTGAGCTATGGCTATGTCAGAATGATGTCTCCTAATGCTAAAGAAGCATTGGAACATTTGCAGAATCAAGCCATCACACTCAAGATTGATCATGACCTCATAAGTCTGGGTCATGGCCATGGCTTCTAAGACCTTAAGCTTTCTCCCAAATGTAGAGTCTGCACAGTCGTATAAATTCCGAAAGGTTCCTACTATCAGTCTGAAAATTCTTTTCATAATATCGTCATTGTAGGGAGGGAAGGGTGTTGTTATCCTCAAAATATCACTAAAACAAGAGGCAACTATAAGCTTGACTCTCTCTCTTGGATGTTCCAAGAATCTAACTTGTACTAATGCAAGCATAGATGGCTCCAAAGCCCAATTTAAACTCCAATCAGATTGTTCTACCTTTGAAAGGCAGGATTCCAGTTTCTCTAACATGGGAAAGTCATTTTTTGATCTTCCACTCTTTAAGTCCATTCCAAGTGCATAAAGCCAATTTCCCACTTCTTCCTCCTTTTGTAAATTCCTCGGATGCCTTTGTTGGAGCAAATTATGTACCTTCTTGGAGAAGGGTCTATTGTTCTATTTTGTTTCTGGATGTGTGTCATGGTTCAAGGGATCAATTTCTGTGTTCAATCTTCTCAATTTCTTTAGGAGTTCCTCCATCACGGAATGTTTGCATGAGAACATTATTTTCTGAGTTTGTTATATTTTCCAGTGAAGTGTTTTAGCAAATAGATTTCTTCCACAGTGTTGTAGGTGCATTCTGAGTTGTTTCAACTCAGTATTGCATTCCTGAGTTGTTGCAACTCATTATTACATATGTAATGGAGCAAGAACACTTCCTCCCATTCATACATTACAAGCTCAAAACAAAATATAATGCTGGTATATGAAAAGAAATGACAAGTCCATGATCAAACCCAAAATTGCACATAAAATATCAGAACTTAACAAAGAGATCCATGGCCATTAGAGAAAAGTGTACCAACGTTGCGATTTTCTGAGAGAACCTGAATCGGAAGTATACAAAAAACACCAGCAATCATAAATTTATAGCGCAGAAGATTGATAGGCAAAACCTGAGTTTTTGTGATTATAGGTTCGACCATTTTGACGCCTCCCACTTGCTGTGCGACATTCCCACGTGGTGGAACAATTGGAACAATGCTTCACCAGTATTGATTATTGTTCTCGGCCTTCCACAGTAGTTTGGATTTCTTCTGCCATGGATTGATGCCACGATTCTTCCCAAGCTAAGTTCCCCTAATTCAAAACCGGCTCCCGCTGATTTAGCGCGATCGATCGAGGTTTTGATTTACGCCACATGTCGCTACCCACTCGACATTGCTTTGTGACCCTTGCAATTCTTCTGGAGTGTCCCGTGGCCTCTCTCGATGCACACGACCTGCTCAGGAACTAAAACAACCAGCGATCATCCCTCGCGAATATGAAGAATTACGGTTGAAGGCGACTCGTCTGTAATTCACGTCAATCCTCGAGCAGCGACTAGCGGCTCCAGCTCAGTCTTCCAGGACTGGCATGATCGACGAGTTCCTAAACTCGTTGCCTCTGGCTAGGTGAGCGGCTGCTTCTACTTTCCCACGTGCAACTCAACTCGACTCTACAACGATCCACGACTTCCTGCAAATAAAAACTGGTGGCTTTGACAACTCAAAGAAGTTCGACATCTATAACATAGTGCACTCAAACTTCACAATTGTACACCATCAATAAAAATATATATTATTCTGATGCACAGCATATCCACGCACAACAAATTCTTCTCGAACCACCTACTTGTCGCGGCTCTTCTCTATTCACATGTGTCGATGTCCGATGGGGTCGAAAGAGACGATTCGGCCTGGAAGGAATTTCGTGCTTTGCGTCATTGCATTCACGAAGAAACAGATTACATGTTACTTCGTGAGCAAATTTGTGCTTTGCACAACACATACATCCCTTGTGCACTGGGTTACAATCTCTTATCTAGCTGTGTGCTATGAGACAGCTGTGAATATGCCAATTTGGTCTCAGCCAATTCAATAACAATTTTGTACCCTTGAGATGATTGCAGGTTAATTGGTTTCGGCCCCCTTATAAACTCAAGGATTTCGGGGATTGTAATATCATTCGGCTATCTTGGAGAATTTAATCTCCCACACTTCAATACCTGCAACAATTAATTTTTATTTCTTTTAACCAAATAGATTCCTCCTCTCCACCTTGAGAGCAATACACAAATCTTCGTTATGCAATAAAAACTAGCTCTAGCAATAGAATTTGGCATATTCGGAATAAACCCTCGAACATGGCCTTCAAGATAACCCCAAGCTGAGCCAAGATCAAAGCTCTGATACCACTGTAATATCCCGAAAGGGATATTTTAACTAAAAATGCAGAAAAATAACTGAACTCCACATTATGCCGTAAAATAAATATTCACTCAATAGAAGATTGCCATGTAAAATAAAAAGACATAAGCACTGCAATCTATCAACACATCAAATAGGAAGAATCTCAGCATTTTTATTATAGATAATAACTAGGGTTACAAATACATCTGACCCAAAGAAAGAGCTGAGATGGAGAACTGGCCACTAAGATGAGTTGTTGCACTGCGCTGGCCTCAAAACTGGACTGCTGCACTCTCCCTCCAGCAACAGCTGTCACTGAACTCACTGAAGATAATGAAGCACAAGTTGAAGATCTGAATGATCCTCACACCAATCCCTGAAGCTCTGTGAAACTTCTAAATGAAATCTCCTCAAGAGAGTTGGGTTTTCGTCCAACACTCATAAATCACACAAGGGTTTCCGTCCTAGGACTACGGCTGAAATAGAGAGCCATGTCTCAAACCTCTCACACAAGAAAATGATATGATCCAAAAGATATCCCTCAATGGCCTCCTCCCTTTTATAGATCTCTTGGAGCCTTCTAAAGTCTTATTTTAATATTATTTTATTCATGGAGCACTTTTCCCTCTTATTAGAATATTCCTTTTTAATGCAGAAAAGGGTAAATCGGCTACCATGTAATATTTCCAATTAGCAATAGCTAATTGGAAATATTAATTTTTGGCTATTTCACTTTGATAAATTTAAATTAAAAATAAAGTGGGTGAAGAGGGACACTTAACTCACACTTAGGATAAAAGCATTTCCTAAAGTCACTTGGAGACATGATTATTTGGTAGTGTGGGGCCAAGAGGACGAAGTGGCAGCGTGGACGAGATGTCAACATGGGCAATGTGGGCCCAAGTCAGCGCAGAGCTAGAGGGACAGCGTGGCTCAAGGAGACAACACAGTTGGTGCTGGGGCCTAGGTGAGAGCAAGGCTCTCCAAACATAAAAAGGGAGAGAGGCTCCTCATTTTGAACATTCTGATTATGCATCTATGATATTTTTCTTTTGACATTGAGCATGCTTTCGCTGTTGAGCAAAGTCTGCAAGTGTTCTTCAGCACACCGGGTGTCTTCGTGCGGAGATCCCAACCTCAGCCCCGAGGGACTTCGAGTGCCTGCTCAGGTGAGGAGTTCTATCCTTGTTTTTCCGGAGAGAGTTGGAGCAGCCACAGTTGGGATTGTTCACTTGCAGGGACAAGACAGTCAGTGAGAGGGAGGACACAGTCTTTGGAGGAGGAGATTCTGGATTGAGGGTTTATCAGGGGATTCAGCCCGGGAGAGTTGGAAATGGGGCAACCCTTCCCTATTCCTTCATTTTGGTAGAGTTGGAGGCCATCTTTTCTAGCAGATCATTCAAGGCCAGCGTTTATCATTGGGACAGCGTGCTACCTCAAGAGAGGTCATTTTCGGAGGTCAACCATTTTCGAAAAGCTCTCTCGGCTTTTCTGGGTATTGGGTGGACAGGCCATTCGCAAAGTTTCATAATTTTTTGAGGTGGGGAGCAGCCCCAAAGATTCAATTTATTCCAACAGTAGCAGCAGCACGGGAGCAACACCAGCAGCTTGGAGATTACACTGTGATTGAGGGAGAAGCCATTCCATGATATATTCTGAGAGTATTTCTATGCTTGCCTAGTGCAAGCCAAGGTGCCATCATTCTAATCACCTTTGTACTCATTTTATCTTTCAGTATTTAATAAAATGGCTCAACATTCTCCATATTGTGTTTTGTTCATGTGATGTCTCTCTAGTTGCTGTAGTTTCTTGTTTATATGCTTTATATTGCTGTTTATTTTTATTCGGAATATTACAGTGGTATCAGAGCTCATAGACTTGGCTCAGCCTGTGGAGCAGATTGTCTATGACACCAGCAGGAAAATCATACATCTATTAACGAGGAAGGAAGTATAAAGACCAAGGGCGGAGGTTAGAGAGCACCTTCAGGGAAGGTGACTGCATTTTAGTAGTGGACGCAAAAGAGGAGGAACCAATGGCGGAGGATAGAGATGCCGAGAAGGATTTCAATGAACTTCTCCTCAAATCAGTGCAGGATTTGTCTAGGCGGATAGAAGAGATGGGGCAAAGGTTCACTGCAGAGTCTAGACAGCGTGAAACCCCAAGAGGTTTCCATATCAGAGAGGAATCGTGCACATCCCATCATTTGCAGGAGCACCTCACAGCGCAACAGATGGCATCACATACACGTCCACGTTCTACAATGCCCACATTTCTTGCCGCAGACACTGGGGCAGGAGCACAGCAAGACCAGGAACCAACTCACATGGGAGATTACTTTGCCAAGTATCAGTCCTACGAATAGGAGTTTAGAGATGCCCTCACATTCCATGATTTCGTACAGCTCAAGAGGGACAACAGACCCCGCAACCATCACAGGGGAAACAAGCATTCGTAGGATTGGGATGTACAGCGCACAGTAGGCAGATTTTATCTGCCTATATTTGATGGGTCAACCAGGTGTTCGGAAAAGGCTTTGGGTGGAGAAGTCGACATATATTTCCAACTTAAACAAATGGCAGAGACAAAGGCCATCAGGGTGGCAACGCTGCACCTGGAGGGCGAGGCCCATGACTGGTGGTTCACAGGATAAATACGCTGGAGCACTCAGGGGTGACAGCATATGTTTAGTTTACATGAAGGCTGATAGAGCGATTTGATCGGAGGGATCTAGAGGAGCACTTTGTTGAGCTGACTATGCTCAAGCTAACCGGGAGTCCGGACACATACATTTCAGAGTTCTTGAGACTCTCCGTGATGGTGCTTGACTTATCTGCAGCAAGGATGATATACATGTTCATCAATGGATTGGCAGAGCCTCTTCGGATGTTAGTCAGATCGACGAGGCCAGCTACCCTCCATGACGCAGTTGGGAGGACTCAGGAGTTGCAGGATGCACTACCTCGAACTAGAGCTCCTTTCCCCCAGAGACCGACATTTCAGCCGAAGGGGAAGGACATGAGGGTTCCACCTCCAAAGGGGAACCATAGCAGAGGGCCTTTGGATGACGAGACCAGGAGGGATCTGAGGCAGAAGAGGCTATGTTTCACATTCCAGGAGCCATGGGCACCAGGACATTGTTGTGCTACAAGGAAGGCACATTACATCGAGGTTTTCTCCGACAGTAGCAGGGAAGAGAAGTATGAGGAGATAGAGGCAAGAGGCTGTAGTACAGCACAGAGAGATCATCTGCCACCACCACCAGGAGCAAGAGGTGAGACATTTGCACCTATTGAGGGAGCCCTTGCTTCTTTGCAAGGGGTTCCCAAATACTTGACACTGCATGTCCAAGGTACTGTGCGGGGACAACGTGTTTCAGTATTAGTGGACAGTGGGGCCACCCACAATTTTATTGATGCCCAGTTGCTAGAGCGGAGGAGCATACCAACAGAGAGCTTTGATGGGATTTCGGTACTGGTTCCAAGTGATAGGACCATGCAGTGTGCCAGGTATGTGCTAGCCTTGGCAGTGACTATGGGGACTTACACCCTGACAGATCACTTCTTTGTGGTGGACATTCCGGACACCAACGTGATACTGGGGGTGCAGTGGTTGATCACGCTGGGGAAGGTCACCACAGATTGGGAGACCTTGGAGATGGAGTGGACGGACAAGAAGACCGAGAGGCACGAGAAGATTCGGGGTATACACACCTACCCACCACAGAAAGTTTCAGCACATCGGAGTGAGGCAGATTTCCAGAAGGGAAACATAGAGTGGGCAGTGGAGCTGCGTGTTTCAGAGGCAGGGTCTACAGGGCAGGCCGTACACCCAGATGTACAGTTCATTTTAGACAGATATGCCACGGTTTTTGGAGATATACCACTAGGGTAGCCACCAGACCAGGGATTTGAGCACCTGATCGAGCTGGAGCAAGGCATCTAGGCTGTCATCACTACACCCTATAGGCATCCTAAGGCCTACAGGGATGAGATTGAGAGGGCCATTCATGAGCTCTTAGCTCTTGGGCACATTCATCCTAGCACTAGCCCCTTTGCTTCTTCAGTAGTATTGGTGAAGAAGGACGGCACGTTGAGGATGTGCATTGACTATGGGGCTCTCAATAAGAAGACCATGAAGAACCGATACTCCATTCCACGGATAGATGAGCTGAGGGGATCGAAGTTCTTCTCGAAGATTGATTTGAAATCTGGGTACCACCAGGTTCGCGTGAGGGAGCAGGATGTTCCCAAGACCACTTTCAGATGTCATTACGGTCACTTTGAGTTCTTGGTGATGCCTTTTGGACTGACCAATGCTCTGGCCACTTTTCAGTCATGCATGAATCACATTTTCCACAGTCACTTGAGGAAGTTTGTGTTAGTGTTTTTCAACGACATCTTGATATATAGCAGGACATGGGAGGAGCACCTACAACATATTGAGGTTATATTGCGCATATTGGAGGAGCAACAATTTTATGCTAAGCTCTCCAAATGCGAGTTTGGGCTGACAGAGATGCTCTCCTTGAGGCACATCATTGGTGTGGACGGAGTGAGGGTCCACGAAGAGAAGATCAAGGCCATTAGGGATTGGCCAGAGCCGAAGAATGTGACAGAGCTTCGATGGTTTGTAGGTATCTACACCTACTATTGGAAGTTCGTCAAGGGATTTTCCCAACTTGCTGCACCCCTTACAGACCTTACCAAAAAGGGGGCATTCAGTTGGACTGACACAGCGCAAATGGATTTCGACAGGCTCAAGGAGGTGATGAGCAGCGGTCTAGTTTTGGCATTGCCAGATTTCATGCAGGCCTTTGTCTTAGAGTGCGATGCATCGGGGGAGGGGATAGGCGCAGTTTTGATGCAAGGAGTCCACCCCATAACTTTCGAGAGTCAGAAGCTATTGCCACATGAGAGGTTGTATGCTATATACGACAAGGAGATGTTGGCCATCATGCATGCATTGGCCAAATTTCAGCTGTACCTGGTGTTGATCATGTCAGCATTTTATCAAAATTTTGACAGGCAATCTCGCTTAAGCCTTTCAAACCCCCTCTTTTTCCCCTCAGAAATTCGATTTCTGCTCATCGTTACCTTCTCCCAGCCTCAAAACTGCATAAAAGGGCTGAAAACCCATATTTGAAAATATATTAGGCCTGGCACCTTTCGGCCCTAGCCCCTGCACCTTTTTCTCCACATGACCGAAAGTCGAAACCGAGCGCTAGCCATGAAGGCGCTTATCACATATATATATCGGGCGCAGTATTATCCGTCGATCTGTACAGATCAGACGACATTCACAAGGCTCCATCACACCCGTAGCCCACCCCGTCCACCGTCCGATCAACCTGCAAAATCAACGGTCCATAGTGCACCTGCTCACTGTACAAAACCCACTGGTTTATATCGCACCGCCTTTCGGAGGCGGGCGGTATTTCTCATTTTGGAGCGATGCCATTCATCGCGTGACACGCGTCATCGAGCACTGTTTGAAAACCGCCGCTCATCGCGCGTTATAGTTCGGCAGAAGATCCGGCGTGATATGCACGTGAACCATTCGATCTAGAGCGGCCCATCCAACAGCGATCGCTCCACAAAGTTGCTCGCGAGTTAACACGGGGAAATCGTACCCCTGGCCCACCGTTCATTGCCCTCCAACGCATTTTCAGCCGTTGATCTCGTCTTGAGATCGGACGGTCTAGATCACCTACCTCGCCACCATTGACACATGTCTTCCGCCCCGTCACCGTTCCACGTGTTTGTCGTATTTTTCCTCCGCCCTTATATATTTCATTCATTAGTCAAATTTCAATGTTTTACGTTAAAAGCTTTCACCAGTCCATCCTCCATCGTTTCACTGCATTTTTGCCGCCACCCTGCATTGTTTCGCCATTTCGCCATGTCCGCACGACCATTTTCATTGACCCCGCCACATCCACCATCCCCATGCATGGTTTTCCTAACGAGTTTGCGGGTTTTGCAGGGTTACAGCGACGGAAAACTGCCATGATTTACAGTCTCTATTACTGTAATAGAGAGCACATCAAAGGACCATTTTTCAGAGGCTGGAATTATGGAGAAAGGCCTAGGAAGATATGTCGACAAGACTTCCATTAAAGAAGCAGGGTTAAAATCTGTCAAACCCTCCAGAGTCATTCAAAGCACAGATGCGCAGATGGAGACATTAATGGAGCAGCAGAGAAATATCAGTGAATGATCGAGGAATTCAACGTTCAGCATTGAAGATCTTAAACCTTAATCCAAGGTTTAGAAGGCAGAGGGTACCATTCGCAGAAAACAATACCCTAAAGTTTTCTTTTCAACACCATTTTCTTTCAGGAAAGGACAGAATGTCTATGTGATTTTACTTCTTTGCCGTGTTCCCGAAGAGACTTCTACCCAGTGCATTTGTTTCAGAAAGCAGGCAGCAGAGTACATACAGCGTTACAGAGTCATCCAGCAATATGGGCGTGCACGTTTCCGCCAACTTGTCTTAATGAGGCAAATTAAATGTTCATCACCTACTCCCTTTTCGAGCTTTTCTTTTCTCCTATAAAGCTCTCGAAGAATAGATGATTTAGGGTTCCAGATTTTATCAGAAAATTATGCAGTAAGAGAATTTTTGTATGCATTTTTGTAAAAACTCTCATATGAATGTATAGAGCCCGTTGGGTCTCAGTGAGGAGTTCCATCTTTAAAGAGGATTTTGGTCTTTGATTTCTCACAGTGTGTAACTTTCTCTCATTTGTGCTATTTTAATAGATCATTTCATTTCATCCACCTTTCCTGTATCATGTTTCTGGAATGCGAGTGGCTCACTGATTTTTGGTATGGATTTATCCTAGTTGATACCCATGCTCAGATTAGTCAAGCGCTTTAAATATGGCTCATGCATGATATTCTATTTCACTATTCATCTCAACCATATTTCTGCTATATTAGTTTCTTTGGGAGGTTATTTTTAAAATGCTATTGTCATGTATGGATTCTTAAATTGGTAAGCCCATTACATGGTGATATTGTGTATCTGGATATCAGCTCAATGACAACTAGTATTCTCTTAATCTTTCATACACAACAAACACCCTCTGATAATTTATTTTTGTGATATATCTTTGAATCGGCCCTCTTTACAGTAAGCTGCCTCTGAATTGTCTGATGCTTTTATATCTGAGTTTTGCACGTTTCCTCTGCAGTATTCCTTTCCCTGTGTCAGTTTCTGAAGGTCTTGGTCCCATTCAAATTAATATTTCTTGTTTTCAGGAGATAGCATGAGAGCTTTGTATTGATAACTTCCCCTGTTATACCCTATGCTCTTTGCTATATATAAGATGTCCTAGGCACTGGTCTTTCACAACTCAAGGCTGTCTCTAGGATCGACAACATCTTTTTGGCGCCGTTGCCGAGGAACGAAGTTGAGAAAGTTTAAATCCCTGGGCCTCGACAAAACCTAATTCACTCTTCAAGTAAGTGAGTATGGAGAGTTGAGAGTTGTAGATCCCTCACTTTGGCGACTCCACATTCGTTTGTTAGATAAATTCATTTGCAGTCCTGGCTCCCCGTAAGCCACACCTGAGGTCAGATACGTCTCAGCCAAAGACACCTTCAGTGTCTGACCCAGAGAAGATCACACATAGAAGAAATTGGAGGGAAAGAAAATCAGTCCACACTGAAATCCCTGAATTGTCTGTAGAAAACTTTCCATCATCTTCTTTCAAGTAGCCCAAGGGCTAGTTCTCGACTCCACTGTGGGAGATACCAATTATTATTCAGATAGTCCACCCCGAGGAGGTGTCAGAAATAAAGATAATTTTCACCCTACTCCTGAGGTCGAAGAGGTCAAGGAAGTCACTGAAGTATCTGCTATCAGCAGACCGTTGTTCCCCTCAACACCTCAAGCTGCTATTCATTACATTCCTATTGCACTACCTCCACCCCCTCCAATGGCCAATGTTCCAGGCTTCTTGCTAAATAAATATGCCCCCCTGGCATTACCTCAAGTGTTGAATGATATGCCACAGGATTATCTGAAGATTTTACCCCGATTCAATGGGGAAAATGAGATTGATGCTCAAAAACATCTTGAGGTCTTCTGTTCTTTTGCAGAGAATTTTAATGTGGAACATTTAGATGTGGTCTTAAGGCTGTTTGCCCAATCTCTTGATGGTGAAGCTCGAAAATGGTTTAAGACATTGGCAGACCGTTCTGTCACCACTTGGGAAAAATGGAAGATACTTTCCTCAGGAAATGGGGAGAGAAGAAAGATCATGGACATTGTCTTACTGAGTTCAATACACTCAAGAAAAGACAAAATGAAGGGGTGTCAGAATTTATCAAGAGATTAAATAAATTGTATTTGAGTCTTCCTGCTGATATGAAACCTCATCAAACTGCTGCTAAAGTTGTTTTTGTAGCAGCCTTTGATTCAGAATTTGGTTTCTCTCTGAGAGAAAGAAAGCCTGCTACTCTGGATGATGCTCAGACAGATGCACTAGAGTTGGAGGCAAATTTCACCTCCACTGGTAAATCAAGGGGAAAATCTAAACAAGATACTAGAAGAAGGGGTAAAGAGGAGGTATCTACCTCTAACCAAGACAAAGACTCACCTAATGACAGAATTGAAGAAATGAGCAAAATGATTAAGAACCTTTTTGGTAAACTGGTCAAGCTTGAATTGGAGGCCAAGAATTCAGCCTCCAAGAATTTCCACAATGCTCCAAACAGAGGGTACAATCCTCAGTATAGGAAACCACCCCTGCAAATATTGCCAAGGGAACCAAAGGAGCAACAAGATCAGGTACCACACCCATTGTACTTGGAAGGTCTAGTAGATGATCCTACTGAAGACACTGCTTATGGACTGGAGGATGCAAATCTTGTTTTTTCAAATAGTGATGGAGAAGAATTCCCTTCGCAGGGAAATGATGGAACCGAGTGCTCATTGCAAGAAGAAGAAAAGGCTAGAGACACAGAAGACTCAGAAATTGATCACTATTGTAAACAATTTGTTGATTTCATGCAAGCACAATTCAATAGAAGATACGATCTCAGATCTTCTAGGAAGAGGACTCGTACACAGGATCAAGAAGAAGAGCTACCCCAGAAAGAAACACCTGCTCAGAAGGAGTCAACAATGCAGAAAGTCACAGACAAAGGTAAGGGGCCTCTAAACAAACCTTTGCAGTCTAATGATCAAATTCCTTCCTCTTCAAAAGTAGTTATTCCCCCTAATACCAAGTCTGTGTCAAAAGAAGTCAAACCCTCAGCCGAAAATAAAGAGTCAAAAGAGGTTGTAATAGAGAAGTCCCCCCCCGTTTTCAGTCTGCAAAAGGAACTTGAGAAAGTCAAAATCCCAGTTCCCTTGACTGAACTATTGAAGCAACCAGCATATCAATCCCAAGTCACCTCTTTTATGATCCCTCCAGAAGCACCTCTCATCCCAGATAGCCTCAACCTTCAAGAAGAAAGACCCATGGTTGTATTTGGCCCACATGTGGAGGAATTAGATGTTTCTACCCCTCCGTTCTATGTGTCTCTAGTGATTCATGACCTGCTATTACATAACTGTATGTTAGATTCTGGAGCTTCCCATAATCTACTGCCTCTGTCAGTCATGGAACAACTAGGATTACAAATCACCCGTCCATACAAGGACTCTATTCATTTGATTCCAAAAGAGTTAAATGCCTGGGGATGATCAAGGATTTGGTGGTCAATTTGGCTCAAATCCTAGCAAAAAGTGTGGTAATGGACATCATGGTGGCTGACATCCCAGCTCGCTTTGGCATGTTATTGTCAAGATCTTGGGGAACAAAAATTGGTGGGTCTATTAAGTTGGATTTAACATATGCCACTATCCCAGTTTTTGGTGGCCAGGAGAGGAGGTTGTACAGGGAAACTAGATTTGTCAAGATGGTGACTAAGGCTGACAACTCTGTTAATTCACCAGTCTACAGTAAAGAAGGAGATTTATCATGCTTAATGTTGGAAGAAGATCAAGATTATGCTCACAAACCATCCTTCTGCCAGATCAAGGCTGAGCAGCCTTCAGAGAGCCATGAAGCAGGGATCTGGACACTTCATTTTGATGGAGCAAATTCAAGAGAAGGTAATGGAGCTGGAATACCATTAATTTCTCCTACAGGAAAATGGGTCCCATTGTCTTTCAAGGTAGAATATGAAGCCACTAATAATGTGGCTGAATATGAAGCACTTCTGTTGGGATTGCAGATAGCCAGGAGCATGAACATACAAAGTTTAAAAGTTCTGGGAGATTTAGAACTGGTGGTTAGACAAGTTAGGAATTAGTGTCAAACCAAACATCCTCGACTGAGGGCTTATAGGAATGAAGTTTGGGATATGGTAGAGAATTTTTTCTTGGCATTTAATATCCAATTCATGCCCCGAGAACAGAATAGGATGGCTGATTCCATTGCTGTGGTTGCCAGTACATTCCGTCCACCTCAGAACCCCCTCTTAAGATATGAAATTGAGGTGCGTTATCGACCATCAATCCCAGATAACATCAAGCACTGGCAGGTATTTGAGGATGAAGAACAGATGAAGAGATTCCTGGAAACAGTAGGGGAATTCTCCAATATGGAAATTGATGCTGATGAAGAAGAAGAGACTGAAGACACTTCAGAAAGAAATTGGGAGAAGAAAATGGCAGGTAATAAAGTGTTGCAATTGAAGGGAAACATTATACCTAGAGGACTGGTGCCTCTAGAAAGATTATTTGACAAAAATGATGTCCCACAGCAGCCAAGCAAAGTGGTAGAAGAAAATCAGGTAGAAGACCTGAATCTTGGTACTGAGGCTGACTCCAAAATTGTAAAATTATCGAAGTAGATCCCAGAAGAATATAAAAAGCTATATCAGAAATTATTTCAGTCTTACAAAGATGTGTTTGCATGGTCTTATCAGGACCTAAAAACTTTTGACATCAGTATAATGCAGCACAAAATTCCACTAAAGGGAAATACAAAACCTCATAAGCAGAAGCTCAGACAAATAAATCCCCTGCTGCTTCCCTCTATTGAGAAGGAAATTAAGAAGCTGTTAAAGGCCAAAATAATTGTGCCATTGAGGTACTCTGAATGGGTGGCAAACCTAGTCCCTGTCCGAAAGAAGAATGGAGAAATAAGGCTGTGTGTGGATTTCCGAAATTTAAATAAAGCATCCTTAAAGGATAATTATCCACTGCATAAGATGGATCACATCCTATAGAAGGTGGTTGGAGCTTCTAGGATGTCAATGATGGATGGATTCTCTGGTTATAATCAGGTGGTTGTACTTCCAGAAGATCAAAAGAAGACCGCTTTCACCACACCATGGGGTACATTTATGTATGCCAGGATGCCTTTTGGGTTGATCAACGCAGGGGCCACTTTTCAGAGGGCCATGGACATTGCTTTTGTTGGGGAGCAAGATAAATTTTTGGTAGTCTCCCTCGATGATATCACTGTATTTTCGAAGAATGATACTGAGCACATTGAGCATTTGCGTAGAACCTTTGAGAAATGCAGAAGGTATGGTCTCTCTCTAAATCCTCAAAAGTCTTTATTTGCATTAGAAGAGGGTAAACTTTTGGGACACATTGTAACCAAAGATGGGGTAAAGATAGATCCTAAGAGGGTAGAGGTTATAAATGGTATTGCTCTTCCCAGAAATAAGAAGGAGGTACAGGTGTTCCTAGGGTGCATTAATTTTCTGAGAAGGTTTATCCCTAACTATGCTGAAATAGTTAGACATATAACCGACATGCTGAAGAAAAATAATGAGGTTAAGTGGTCCCAGGAATCACGAGAGGCCTTTACCAGAATAAAAAATGCTTTTGCAGAAGCCCCTGTGCTAGCTGGACCAGATTATGCTAAACCTTTCATGATCTTTTCTTTTGCATCACCTCATACAATAGCAGGAGTTTTATTGCAGAAAAATGAAGAAGGGTACGAGAAGCCCATCGCCTTCTTCAATTAGGTACTCCGTGATGCAGAATTAGAATATAACATATTAGAAAAGAAAGCATACGCCCTAGTGAAGTCCCTCAAAGCATTCCGCATGTATATCTTGTAGTCCCATATCATTGCATTTGTGCCTACAGCTGCTGTAAAAGATATTCTTATCCAAGGGGATAGTGAAGGAAAAAGGGGGAAGTGGATTGCCAAAATACAGGAATATGAGCTAGACATCCGCCCTACCAAGCTGATCAAAGGACAAGGGCTAGCCAAAATCTTATCTGAATCAAACTATCAGGCTCTGGGTATAAATTTGTCCACAATAGCATGTGAGGAATCTGAGGAGAAAGAAGAGCGACAAGGAATTGGGATAGCTACTACAGAAACACATATAAAGTACCTCACTAGTCAGTGGTACAAAGAGATAGTAGAATATCTCCTCACACTCAGCTGCCCTCCAAGCTGTGATAAAGCTAAATATAGAACGCTAAAATTGAAATCACAGAAGTACATAGTCGCCAATGGCCGGCTATATTGGCGAGATCCCTCAGGCATCCTACTCTTGTGTCTGATAGAGGATGAGGTAGAGAGTATAATGGCCGAATTTCATGAAGGAATCTGTGGGGGTCATTACAGCTGGAGGGCCACTGCTCACAAAATCTTGAAGGCTGGTTTCTATTGGCCCAAGCTTTTTGGAGATGTTTTTGCCCGAGTTAGAGCTTGTGAGAAGTGTCAGAAATTTGCTGAAAGACAGAAGTTGGCACCTCTGCCCATGATTCCCGTGCACGTGGACGAACCATTCCGACAATGGGGAATTGATTTTATAGGTGAAATACATCCTCCATCAAGTGGTCAGCATAAGTGGATTTTAACTGCCACTGATTATTTCACAAAATGGGTGGAAGCCATACCTGCGAGGAATGCAACAGATACTGTGATAATAAAGTTCATGGAAGAAAACATCATATCCAGGTTTGGCTGCCCTGCCAGAATAGTGACTGATAATGCCCAGGCCTTCAAGTCTGCAAAGTTTGTGAGCTTCTGTCAGCAGTATAACATCACATTAAGTCACTCTACAGCATATTATCCACAGGGAAACGGCTTGGCAGAGTCTTCCAATAAAACCCTGGTAAAGGCACTGAAGAAGGCTATAAATGAAAATCAGAAAAATTGGGATTCCTAGTTGAAATTCGCTCTGTGGGCCAATAGAATTACTAGCAAGAGAGCAACTGGGAAATCCCCATATGAATTAGTATATGGGAGGGCAACAGTATTCCCTATACAATTAGCCCTACCAGTAGCCCGATTCATGCAAGAAAGTCAAGAAGAGCCTGATGATATGACCAGGAGAATAAATCGGCTGGTGGAATTGGAAGAAACACGGAACCGGGTAAGTCAAAGGCTGACTGAATATCAAGAGAAGATGAAGTACCTTTTTTATCAGAATGCCAAGGACAGGAATCTGCAGATTGGTGATTTAGTACTCAGATGGGATATCCGGAGAGCTGAAAAAGGAAAACACGGTAAATTCGACCCACTCTGGTTTGGCCCTTTCAAAATCATAGAACAAGTGGGTAACAATACTTTCAGGCTGGAGAATTTACAGGGAGGCTTACTTGACGCCCCTGTAAATGGTCAATTTCTTAAACCCTACTTCCAGTTCTAATTCAGGGAGAGATAGCCTGATGTATTATACTGTATATTAGTTTCCTGTTTTCACCCTTGTTTGAATAATGTGGGTGTCGTGATGAATTATGAAAAGAAAAGTAGAAGTGCTGAAGAGCAGAGTTCGCACAGAAGATTATCAGGTGGTCTGCGAAGTTCTCGACACGCCCAGGGATGAACGTGCCATCCCCAGGTGGAGCCAATGTTGATCATGTCAGCATTATATCAAAATTTTGACAGGCAATCTCGCTTAAGCCTTTCAAACCCCCTCTTTTTCCCCTCAGAAATTCGGTTTCTTCTCATCGTTACCTTCTCCCAGCCTCAAAACTACATAAAAGGGCCGAAAACCCGCATTTGAAAATATATCAGGCCTGACACCTTTCGGCCCTAGCCCCTGCACCTTTTTCTCCACATGACCGAAAGTCGAAACTGAGCGCTAGCCATGAAGGCGCTTATCACATATATATATCGGGCGCAGTATTATTCGTCGATCTGTACAGATCGGACGACATTCACAAGGCTCCATCGCACCCATGGCCCACCCCGTCCACCGTCCGATCAACCTACAAAATCAACGGTCCATAGTGCACCTGCTCACTGTACAAAACCCGCTGGTTTATATCGCACCGCCTTTCGGAGGCAGGCAGTATTTCTCATTTTGGAGCGATGCCATTCATCGCGTGACACGCGTCACCGAGCACTGTTTGAAAACCGCCGCTCATCGCGCGTTATAGTTCGGCAGAAGATCCGGCGCGATATGCACGTGAATCGTCCGATCTAGAGCGGCCCATCCAACGGCGATCACTCCACAAAGTTGCTCGCGAGTTAACACGGGGAAATCGTACCCCTGGCCCACTGTTCATCGCCCTCCGACGCATTTTCAGCCGTCGATCTCGTCTTGAGATCGGACGGTCTAGATCACCTACCTCCCCACCATCGACACGTGTCTTCCGCCCCGTCACTGTTCCACGTGTTTGTCGTATTTTTCCTCCGCCCTTATATATTTCATTCATTAGTCAAATTTCAATGTTTTACGTTAAAAGCTTTCACCAGTCCATCCTCCATCGTTTCACTGCATTTTTGTCGCCACCCTGCATTGTTCCACCATTTCGCCATGTCCGCACGACCATTTTCATTGACCCCGCCACATCCACCATCCCCATGCATGGTTTTCCTAATGAGTTTGCGGGTTTTGCAGGGTTACAGCGACGGAAAACTGCCATGATTTACAGTCTCTATTACTGTAATAGAGAGCACATCAAAGGACCATTTTTCAGAGGCTGGAATTATGGAGAAAGGCCTGGGAAGGTATGTCGACAAGACTTCCATTAAAGAAGCAGGGTTAAAATCTGTCAAACTCTCCAGAGTCATTCAAAGCACAGATTGCGCAGATGGAGACATTAATGGAGCAGCAGAGAAATATCAGTGAATGATCGAGGAATTCAACGTTCAGCATTGAAGATCTTAAACCTTAATTCAAGGTTTAGAAGGCAGAGGGTACCATTCGCAGAAAACAATACCCTAAAGTTTTCTTTTCAGCACCATTTTCTTTCAGGAAAGGACGGAATGTCTATGTGATTTTACTTCTTTGCCGTGTTCCCGAAGAGACTTCTACCCAGTGCATTTATTTCGGAAAGCAGGCAGCAGAGTACATACAGCGCTACAGAGTCATCTAGCAATATGGGCGTGCACGTTTCTGCCATCTTGTCTTAATGAGACAAATTAAATGTTCATCACCTACTCCCTTTTCGAGCTTTCTTTTTCTCCTATAAAGCTCCCGAAGAACAGATGATTTAGGGTTCCAGATTTTATCAGAAAATTATGCAGTAAGAGAATTTTTGTATGCATTTTTGTAAAAACTCTCATATGAATGTATAGAGCCCGTTGGGTCTCAGTGAGGAGGAGTTCCATCTTTAAAGAGGATTTTGGTCTTTGATTTCTCACAGTGTGTAACTTTCTCTCATTTGTGCTATTTTAATAGATCATTTCATTTCATCCACCTTTCCTATATCATGTTTCTGGAATGCGAGTGGCTAACTGATTTTTGGTATGGATTTATCTTAGTTGATACCCATGCTCGGATTAGTCAAGCGCTTTAAATATGGCTCAGGCATGATATTCTATTTCACTATTCATCTCAACCATATTTCTGCTATATTAGTTTCTTTGGGAGGTTATTTTTAAAACGCTATTGTCATGTATGGATTCTTAAATTGGTAAGCCCATTACATGGTGATATTGTGTATCTGGATATCAGCTCAATGACAACTAGTATTCTCTTAATCTTTCATACACAGCAAACACCCTTTGATAATTTATTTCTGTGATATATCTTTGAATCGGCCCTCTTTACAGTAAGCTGCCTCTGAATTGTCTGATGCTTTTATATCTGAGTTTTGCACGTTGCCTCTGCAATATTCCTTTCCCTATGTCAGTTTCTGAAGGTCTTGGTCCCATTCGAATTAATATTTCTTGTTTTCAAGAGATAGCATGAGAGCTTTGTATTGATAACTTCCCCTGTTATACCCTATGCTCCTTGCTATATATAAGATGTCCTAGAAACTGGTCTTTCACAACTCAAGGCTGTCTCTAGGATCGACAACACTTGGTGGGAAACAGGTTCAGAGTGAGGACTGACCACAACAGCCTCCGATTCTTTCTAGAGCAGAAGCAGTTGCAGGAGAGGCAGCAGAAGTGGGTCAGCAAGATCCAGGCATATGATTTCGACATCGAGTATGTCAAGGGGAAGAACAACGTGGTGGTCGATGTACTTCCGCGTAGACCGGCAGCGTTGTCTTTGATGACTTTAAATACGGACTGGAGGGCTCAACTGTTGGTAAAGTACTCCAAGGACCGTTTTTCCTGTGAGGTGTTGGACAGACAGGTTACAGATGACAGGTACAGGGTGATGGATGAGGTGATCTACTTCAGGGACAGGATCTTCTTAACCGAGGGCTCCAAGCTCAAGAAGAAAATATTGCACGCCTCACATGATTCGCCGCTATCAGGCCACCAGGGGTTCACTAAGACCTATAGGGCCATCAGGGAGAGGTTTTCATGGAAGGGCCTCAAGGAGGACATACTCCGACATGTCAAGGAGTGCGAAGTTTGCCAACGCAATAAGGGGAGATGAACCATCCAGCGGGTTTACTGCAGCCTCTTCCCATACCAGAGGGAAAATGGGAGAGTATTTCGATGGATTTCATCACAGGGTTGCCCACTGTACAGGGCAAGGATTGCATATTTGTAGTCGTTGATCGGCTGACAAAGTATGAACACTTCTTCGCTATATCAGCACGATACACTGCAACACAAGTAGCGGAGTTGTTCTTCAATGATGTTTTCAGATTGCATGGTCTCCCAAAGACCATTGTCAGTGACAAGGATAGTCGCTTCATGGGTGGGTTTTGGCAGGAACGTTTCTGTTTTGTGGGCACCAAGTTGACCCCGAGCACTAGTTATCACCCACAGATGGATGGACAGATGGAGATAGTGAACAAGTGGCTGGAAGGCTACTTGCGAAACTATGTCAGTGGGCAGCAAAAGGCATGGTTACGATAGTTGCACTTGGGGGAGTACTGTTATAACACCACTCACCATATGTCTACCGGTATGTCTCCATTTTATGCTTTATATGGGTATCATGCTTTATCTTTTGCTGACATGATGTTTGGTGCTAGCAAGGCCCCTAGGGCCAAGGATCAGATCCAAGAGAGTCAGGATATACTCCGAGCTCTTAAGGATAACATAGCTATAGCACAAAATCAGCGAAAGCTGTATGCCGACAGGGGACGGGTTGAGAGGCAGTTTGAGGTAGGGGACTTGGTCTACCAATGATTGCAGACATATCGGCAATCCACGCTGAAGCAGAAGGGGGCTGAGAAACTCAAGCCACGCTTTTATGGACCATACAGGGTGACACGCAGGATTGGGGAGGTTGCATATGAGTTGGAGCTGTCCATTGGTAGCAGGATCCATAATATTTTCCATGTGTCATGCCTGAAGAAGGCACTGGGAAAGAAGGTGACTGCAAATGAGGAGCTCCTGCCCATAGATGATGAGGGGCATTTGGTGCTATAGCCGGAGGCCATTATTGACACTAGGAAGAGGCAGCTGCAAAGCAGGACAGTCAGGGAATATCTGGTGACATGGAGGTATCTACCGGATGAGGATGCCACTTGAGAGAGTGAGAAAATTCTATAGCATCCATCATTGCAGTTGCTTGAGGACAAGCAACGTTTTGCCGGGGAGGATTGTAATATTCCCAATTAGCAATAGCTAATTGGAAATATTATTTTTTGGCTATTTCATTTTAATAAAGTTAAATTAGAAATAAAGTGGGTGAAGAGGGACACTTAACTCACACTTAGGATAAAAGCATTTCCTAAAGTCACTTGGAGACATGATTATTTAGCAGCGTGGGGCCTAGAGGATGAAGTGGCCGCGTGGAGATGTCATCGTGGGCAGCATGGGCCCAAGTCAGCGCAAAGCTAGAGGGACAACGTGGCTCAAGGAGACAACGTAGTTGGTGGTGGGACCTAGGTGAGAGTAAGGCTCTCCAACCATAAAAAGGGAGAGAGGCTCCTCATTTTGATCATTCTGATTATGCATCTATGATATTTGTCTTTTGACATTGAGCACGCTTTTGCTGTTGAGCAAAGTCCGCAACTTCTGTTCAACACACTGGGTGCCTCCATGTGGAGATCCAAACCTTAGCCCTAGGGGACTTCGACTGCCTGCTTGAGTGAGGAGTTCTATCCTTGTTTTTCCAGAGAGAGTTGGAGCAGCCACAGTTGGGATTGTTCACTTGCAGGGATAGCACAGTCAATGAGAGGGAGGACGCAGTCTTTGGAGGAGGAGATTCTGGATTGAGGGTTTATCAGGGGATTCAGCCCGAGAGAGTTGGAAAGGGGGCAACCCTTCCCTATTCCTTCATTTTGGTAGAGTTGGAGGCCATGTTTTGTAGCAAATCATTCAGGGCCAGCGTTTATCATTGGGACAGCGTGGTACCTCAAGGGAGGTCATTTTCGGAGGTCAGCCATTTTCGAAAAGCTCTTCGAGCTTTTCTGGGTATTGGGTGGAGAGGCCAATCCCAAAGTTTCATAATTTTCTGAGGTGGGGAGCAACCCCAAAGATTCAGTTTATTCCAGTAGTAGCAACACTAGCAGCTTGGAGATTATGCTGTCATTGAGGAAGCAGCCATTCCATGATATATTTTGAGAGTATTTCTACGCTTGCCTAGTGCAAGCCAAGGTGCCATCATTCTGATCACCTTTGTACTCATTTTATCTTTCAGTATTTAATAAAATGGCCCAGCGTTCTCCATATTGTGTTTTGTTCATGTGATGTCTCTCTAGTTGTTGTATCTTCTTGTTTATGTGCTTTATATTGTTGTTTATTTCTATTCGGAATATTACAGTGGTATCAGAGCTCATAGACTTGGCTCAGCTTCTGGAGCAGATTGTCTACGACACCGGCAGGAAAATCATACATCTGTTACCGAGGAAGGAAGTATAAAGACCAAGAGCGAAGGTTAGAGAGCACCTTCGAGGAAGGTGACTGTGTTCCAGTAGTGGACGCAGAAGAGGAGGAACCAATGGCAGAGGAGAGAGATGTCGGGAAGGAGTTCAGTGAACTTCTCCTCAAGTCAGTGCAGGATTGGTCCAGGTGGATAGAAGAGATGGGGCAAAGGTTCATTGCAGAGTCTAGACAGTGTGAAACCCCAAGAGGTTTCCATATCGGAGAGGGATCGGGCACATCCCATCATTTGTAGGAGCACCTCACAGCGCAACAGATGGCATCACATACAACTCCACGTTCTACGATGCCCACATTTCTTGCCGCAAACACTGGGCAGGAGCAGGAACCGAATCACATGGGAGATTACTCTGCCAAGTATCAGTCCTACGGACAGGAGTTCAGAGATACCCTCACATTACATGATTTCGTACAACTCAAGAGGGATAGCAGACCCCACAACCATCACAGGGGAAACAGGCATTCACAGGATGGGGATGTACAGCGCACAGTAGGAAGATTTTATCTACTGACATTTGATGGGTCAACCAAGTGTTTGGCAAAGGCTTGGGTGGAGAAGTTGGACATATATTTCCAGCGTAACCAGATGGCAAAGACAGAGGCCATCAAGGTGGCAACGCTGCACCTGGAGGGCAAGGCCCATGACTGGTGGTTTCATGGGATGGCTACGCTGGGGAACTCAGGGGTGACAGCATATGCCGAGTTTATGCGGAGGCTGATAGAGCGATTTGATCGGAGGGATCCAGAGGAGCACTTTGTTGAGCTGACTAAGCTCAAGCAGACCGGGAGTTTGGACACATACATTTCAGAGTTCTTGAGACTCTCCGTGATGGTGCCTCACTTATCTACAACTAGGATGATCTACATGTTCATTGATGGATTGGCAGAGCCTCTTCGGGGGTTGGTCAGATCGATGAGGCTAGCTACCCTCCATGATGCAGTTGGGAGGACTCGGGACTTGCAGGATGCACTACCCCGAACTAAAGCTCCTTTCCCCCAGAGATC
This sequence comes from Pinus albicaulis, assembly GCA_034641835.2. Taxonomy (NCBI): domain Eukaryota; kingdom Viridiplantae; phylum Streptophyta; class Pinopsida; order Pinales; family Pinaceae; genus Pinus; species Pinus albicaulis. Next base: position 881,366,839 of record CM076574.1, read on the forward strand.
GACATTTCAGCTGAAGGGGAAGGGCATGTGGATTCCACCTCCAAAGGGGAACCAGAGCAGAGGGCCTTTTGATGACGAGACCAGGAGGGATTTGAGGCGAAAGAGGCTATGTTTCACATGTTGGGAGCCATGGGCACTAGAACACCGTTGTGCCACAGGGAAGGCACATTACATTGAGGTTTTCTCCGACAGTAGCAAGGAAGAGGATGAGTATGAGGAGATAGAGGCAGGAGGCAGCAGTACAGCGCAAAGAGATCATCTGCCACCTCCACCACCAGGAGCGGGATGTGCAGCATTTGCACCTATCGGGGGAGCCCTTGCTTCTTTGTGAGGGGTTCCCAAATACTTGACACTGCGTGTCAAAAGGTACTGTGCGGGGACAACGTGTTTCAGTATTAGTGGACAGTGGGGCCACCCACAATTTTATTGATGCCCAGTTGGTAGAGAAGAGGAGCATACCAACAGAGAGCTTTGATGGGTTTCCGTACTGGTTCCACGTGACAGCACTGTGCAGTGTGCCAGCCTTGGCAGTGACTATGGGGACTTACACCCTAACAGATCACTTCTTTGTGGTGGACATTCCGGACAGCAACGTGATACTGGGGGTGCAGTGGTTGATCACGTTGGGGAAGGTCACCACAGATTAGGAGACCTTGGAGATGGAGTGGACGGACAAGAAGACCGAGAGGCACGAGAAGATTCAGGTTATGCACACCTACCCACCACAGACAGTTTCAGCACACCGGATGGAGGCAGATTTCCAAAAGGGAGACACAGAGTGGGCAGTGGAGCTGCGTGTTTCAGAGACAGGGTCTACAGGGGCAGGCCGTACACCCAGATGTACAGTCCATTTTAGACAGATATGCCACGGTTTTTGGAGATATACCACCAAGGCAGCCACCAGACAAGGGATTTGAGCACATGATTGAGCTGGAGCAGGGTATCCAGGCTATCATCACTACACCCTATAGGCACCCTAAGGCCTACAGGGATGAGATTGAGAGGGCCATTCATGAGCTCTTAGCTCTTGGGCACATCCGTCCTAGCACTAGCCCCTTTGCTTCTTTAGTAGTATTGGTGAAGAAGAAGGACGGCACACTGAGGATGTGCATTGACTACCGGGCTCTCAACAAGAAGACCATGAAGAACCAGTACCCCATTCCACAGATAGATGAGTTGATGGATGAGCTGAGGGGATCGAACTTCTTCTCGAAGATTGACTTGAGATCCGGGTACCACTAGATTAAAGTGAGGGAGCAGGATGTTCCCAAGACCACTTTCATATGTCATTATGGTCACTTTTAGTTCTTGGTGATGCCCTTTGGGCTGACCAACGCTCCGGCCACTTTTCAGTCATGCATGAATCACATCTTCCGCAGTCACTTGAGGAAGTTTGTGTTAGTGTTTTTCGACGACATCTTGATTTACAACAGGACATGGGAGGAGCACCTACAGCATATTGAGGCTGTATTGTGCATATTGGAGGATGAGACACAACATTCCCTAAAGTCACTTGAGCATATAATTATTTGGCAGCGTGGGGCCCAAAAGGACGAAGTGGTAGCATGGGCCCATGATAGCGCAGTGAGAGAGGGACAGCGTGGGCCAAGAGGGGCAGCGCAGTTTCGTGGGGCCCGGGTGAGAGCAAGGCTCTCAAAGCATAAAAAGGGGAAGAGGCTTCTCATTCTCTCATTCTATTATGCATCTATGTTATTTGTCTTTTGACATTGAGCACGCTTTTGCTGTTGAGCAAAGTCTGCAAGTGTTGTTCAGCACATCAGGTGTCTCCGTGCGGAGATCCCAACCTCAGCCCCGGGGGACTTCGAGTGCCTGCTCAGGTGAGGAGTTGTATCCTTGATTTACCGCAGAGAGTTGGAGCAGCCACGGTTGGGATTATTTACTTGCAGAGGCAACGCAGTCAATGAGAGGGAGGGCGCAGTCTTTGGAGGAGGAGATTCCGGATTGAGGGCTTATCAGGGGATTAAGCCCAAGAGAGTTGGAAAGGGGTCAGCCCTTCCCTATTCCATCATTTTGGTAGAGTTGGAGGCCATATTTTGTAGCAGATCATTTAGGGCTAGTGTTTATCATTGGGACGTGTGGTACCTCAAGGGAGGTCATTTTCAGAGATCATCCATTTTCGGAAAGCTCTCTAGGCTTTTCTAAGTATTGGGTGGAGAGGCCATTCCCAAAGTTTCACAATTTTCTGAGGTGGGGAGCAGCCCCAAAGAGTTAGGTCATTCCAACAACACCAGCAGCTTGGAGATTACACAGTCATTGAGGGAGCAGCCATTTCATGATATATTCTGAGAGTATTTCTACGCTTGCTTATTGCAAGCCAAGGTGCCATCATTCTGATCACCTTTGTATTCATTTTATCTTTCAGTACTTAATAAAATGGCTCAGCGTTCTCCATATTGTGTCTTGTTCATGTGGTGTCTCTCTAGTTGCTGTAGTTTCTTGTTTATGTGCTTTATATTGCTGTTTATTTCTATTCAGAATATTACAGTGGTATCGGAGCTTCATTCTTGGCTCACCTGTGGGGATCATTTTCTATGAACAAAGGGAGTACGTAGAATCTTACCCACCAAGGGAGTAGACGTGGAAAATATGGGGGAGTCAAACAGAAAAGGGGAAGCAACATTTGGCAACATTTTTCAGGCCCTAAATGATTTAGCCAAAGGACAGAAGTGAATGTTGGAAAGACTTAAACAACAGAATAAGAATGAGAGCATCCATCAGGAATCCCTAGTTGGGGAGACTTCGGGGATTTCACAACAGTGTGACCACCCTTTACCAGCCACTCACCCACCAACCTTCAGTAGGCCAACCAGGATCACGATGCCTACATTCTTACCTCCAGTACCAAGTGAGAAAGGTAGGCGGCATGATCATATACCCATGGGAGATTATTTCCGCGAATGGCAGTCCATGGGGGAAAACTTCAGAGCAGCTTTGTCCTTCAGAGATTACTGCCAGCTCAGGCAAGATGAAGAAGGAAGAACAATGGCGGGTCTAGCACGCAGAGTTCAGAGTTGCAGCGTACCATTGGGAGGACACCTTTTCCCATGTATGATGGATCCACTGATTGCATGGCTCCGGATCGAGTGGGAAAGTTGGATACCTCTTTCCAGCTTGACCGAATAATGGAGGGGGAAGCCATCAAAATGGCTACCTCGCACTTGGAGGATGAGGGCACACAGGATCATGGAGAGCATGTGGATACACCCATTGTGACGCAAGGGTCACCTGTGTTGGAGACTTCTTTGACCATATCGGTTGACATCTTAGTAGAGAGAGTAGAGCCTACCCCAGCAGTGCCATCCATTGAGGTGATGACTGGGGTAGTGTTTGAGTCTTCGGGTGGTAGCAGCGCGCGGCAAATGGGTGAAGTCCCAGGAGATGTATCCACCTTTGATGAGGCGCTAGGAGATATAGAGGTATTGGACGATGATCGCACACAACGGTGTCATCAGCTTCGAGCCGACCTTTTAGTTTTGAAAGGGAAGACCACATTAGTACGAGAGGATATTTTGTTGCAGAACGAGGAGCTAGAGGGCATGAGGGTGGTTTGTGCAGAGTCAGCAGCCAAGTTGGCCCACATTGGGGAACAGCTGGATTCCCTAATGGTACAGCTAGAGGGCACATTGGAGTGTCAGAGCAGCTCCATTCAGGCATGCATAGACAGGGTTAGCAGCATTGTTGGGTCACCTCTTTCCATTGGAGAGAGAGAGGCAGAGCCACCTAGTCAGATCTCATATGCTGACTTGGATAGCGGGATGAAACAATCGGAGTTGCACAGGGTGTAGCATCCACATGTTGAGGTTGGATGGCGAGAGATTTTGAGTTGGTACCCGGTGGAGTGGGTTATGGAGATAGTGGTGGACCCAGGTGTAGTTCAACAGGAGTTTCCAGGTGCTGGGAATACAGGAACCCCAAACTGGCATTGGGATCTGTATGACCACTGTCAAGCTCTCAGTAGGTCGGTCGATTCTCATGTCTTAGAGGAAGAGAAGGTCGGCGCTGAGTGGTACATCTCAGGAGGAGTTTTGGTCTCCCAATGGCTTAACCAAGCCTATAGTCGACTGGCTGGCCTGGTATGACACTTGTACGCGGGCTGCTGTGGTGATCAACATACTTTGGCAGAGGCCATGGAGGAGGTGGCATTGGCATGCTACTCAGATGGTGCCTGTATGGGAGCAGACCTTCATTAAAACGTGTTGTCCTACATTGCACCGGACTGGATTGTTAAAAACATGAGGCAGATTTTTTTTCTGTCTAACATGCATAGGGTCAAGTACATTACACATTTCTAAGTCAATCTATACTACAGTGTTTGAGCTTTTGGCCCTTTATAATTTTGACTGAAAATATTCTTTTTGTGTTAATGAGCATGAATCTACCTTCTTGGAGATATATAAAAACGTACATGCACAGATTTAAGGTTCCACACACAGCTTTTAATTTAATTACAGAGAAGGGGTATTCGGCAGTGCTGTATTGTAATAAACATTTGCAGTAAATTTAAATAGAAACAAAGCTGTACTTAAAAGAGTTACCTGGATCGCTGGTGATGATGATTGATAGGGCTGTGATGATAGTTCTCCTTCCAATGATGTTGATGAACAGAGCAGATTACCCAAAACAACGATCCTCCCAGCCGATCTAGGAGCAATCCTAGACCCAGAAGAGTGATCTTCTGCCCCCGTGCCCAGAATCCCAGAACGGTGAAACTCTCCCTTTAGAACTCTGCGTAATCTTCAATCCTTTGTTAGCCAGAATGTAGAAATTTTCTTCTCTAACCTCTCTCTTCTCCTTCACAGCCTTCCCCCTTATAACCATCTCCCCACCGCCTTTCACTCCCGAAGATCTTTTGCACATTTATGAGGGTCTGCCACCATTTAAGGCGACCTTATCTTCTTTTAAGGGTGTAATTAATGTTTGAGATAAGCTTTGCGATTAAGTGTATTAAATATCTTTGGTGAGTCTTTATCTACTTACGTAGAGGAGATGACTTTATGGAAGCTCACTTTGAATTAAGTTTGTTAACTAATTTGGTTTAATTAAATGCTTTTAGTTATAAGTTACAAAATAGATGTGATAACTTTATGTTTTGTTTATAAATTAATTACTTTTCCTTAATTTAATTTATATTATTATTGTATTGGATCAGCCACATATAATTTTAATGATTATACTGTTCATCAAGTATGGGCCATTACATACTTCCTCCCTTAAGAAAACTTCGTCCCGAAGTTAGGGCTTCATATACTTATATTGATAATTATGTGAGTAGGGCACAAGTGAGAAGGTTTGTATTTTTAAGATTGAATTTCGTTTGTATGTACATGTTTCTTTTCTTTGATATTTATTTGTTTCTTCATATCTCAACCGCCTCTGCAGACTATTCTTTAACCACCCTGTCCTACCTAACCTCTTCCATTCCCTTCCTATCCGTCCTCTACAGGAATATGACATGGCATCAGTGTTACAGATCCATTCATAGACCTTAAGGATATCAGCGTTGATTATATCGACCTGATATGCTTGTAGGCATCCGGCAGTCATCATCACACGTCTAGGGGAGCGTGACTCGCACAGTCCTCCCATGACTCCAGGTTTTGGAGGATAAACAGTGGGCAACACCTCCACCCCTCTCAGTAGAACCAGGGTTAACACCCTATCATGGAATCACATGGAGTCTCAACGTTCTGGGATTCTGGGCACGGGGGCAGAAGATCACTCTTCTGGGTCTAGGATTGCTCCTAGATCGGCTGGGAGGATTGTTGTTTTGGGTAATCTGCTCTGTTCATCAACATCCTTGGAAGGAGAACTATCATCACAGCCCTATCAATCATCATCACCAGCGATCCAGGTAATTCTTTTAAGTACAACTTTGTTTCCATTTAAATTTACTGCAAATGTTTATTACAATACAGCACTGCTATTCTCTGTAATTAAATTAAAGCTGTGTGTGGAACCTTAAATCTGTGCATGTACGTTTTTATATCTCTCCAAGAGGGTAGATTCATGCTCATTAACACAAAAAGAATATTTTCAGTCAAAATTAAAAAAAGGCCAAAAGCTCAACACTGTGGTATAGATTGACTTAGAAATGTGCCAGCCCTTCTGGAGTTAGACCGAAAAAACCTGTCTCTTCCCTCTGTCTTTAACCAGCACTATTCTCAGTCCTGATTGTGTCTGGGACCTTACATTTGGTATCAGAGGGTTGATTCAAACCCTCTTGCGACCTTATAGGCTCATTGAAAATTGAAAACTTATTTCCAGGCTGCTGCTGGTAATCTTAGAGAGTATAGTTGGCATACAAGGGATTACAAACTTACAAAGGGAGAAGATTGCTGGGCTGCGGGCATGCCATTAGTTGACTCAGAAGTTGGGGATAATAAATAGGTGAAACTGGCATTGAAAATGTCCTTTTGCTGGCAAATGTGGAAAATATATTTATCTGTGATGACCCTGGTTTTGACAGGGGGTCTGCATCTAGAGATCTGTTGTCACAATTTTTCCACGGATCCAGGTTGATCATGTAGAATAGACGTGATTCCTTTGTGACACAATTTTCTCTTTTCACTTTCCTGCATATGCAAATGTGCATCCAAACTTGTTATTGCGGGAAACTATACTGTATTAACAGTGTTATATATATATATATATATAACCCTTCTGTTGATTGCCTCTATTATTATTTCCATTTCTTACAAATGTTGTAAATAAAGATACATCAAGAATGAAAAAGAAAGTGTGATGTACAGTAATGTACCAAATTCATCTATAGGTGCATCATAGTCATAGCTTGTTGTGATGAATGGCCCCAGCTGTACGTGCAAAATTTGTCCCTCCATGATACTACAACTCAAAACAGATAGTTTTTTTTCAACTCCAATATTCGGTCATGTCTAAAGACATTACTCAAACAATGCGCAAATTCAGATTGAAACTCAAGGTTGTTCAATTGTGCTGAGTTTGACTCTTACTGGCGAGTCAATCTCAGTTCACTGCCAAAACCAACACACTATAATACAGATCCAGATTTGACTCGCTGCTAGCAGTCAAACTTGCCAGTAGCAAGTAAAACTAGAAAGAACGTGTGGCTCAAACTCTGATCTGCAAGTTACTCCCAAGTTTTTCATGGCTTGAAGAGTTTAACTCATGGCCCCACCGAAAGAATAGACTAACAGAGATATATTTATATGCAAAAAAAAAAAAACAGAATGAAACACTCGTATTTAAACTTATTTTAATTTCCAATATTTTGTGAGTGCAAGTTGAACTAGGACAGTCTGACTTTGCTAGTTCCTGCATATACATTCCTGCATATACCAATAACAATGTTAACTCCATGAAACCTATTGTTGCTACCCCAGACCCGTGTAAAAGATTCCAAAACAAGGTTGTCTTAACACTTCAGAAAGAGCTGGCAGATATGTGTTAAACTCACAATCTTAAACAGTAACCGAATAAATGATTCTTTAGGCCACCGCAAACAAGATAGGTCTACATGACTGAAACTTGAAATAACCATCAAGAAGCATGCTAACTCGGGGAAGAATCCCTCACAATGTTGGAAATCACATTTTCTTAAATTGATTAAAAATCTTTATTCTAGACCTGTTCGTAGAAAGAAGAATTTTGAATCTAGATCAGACAACTCAGTTGTGTTATTTCTTATTAAGGCTGGAAAGAAAACAAAGCTGTACTTAAAAGAATTACCTGGATCGCTGGTGATGATGATTGATAGGGCTGTGATGATAGTTCTCCTTCCAAGGATGTTGATGAACAGAGCAGATTACCCAAAACAACAATCCTCCAACATCTTTGCATGCAATGGCAACTCACCACATGATCTTCGCTCGTCTAATCCTGCATCCAAGTGAAACTCTCCCTTTAGAACTCTGCGTAATCTTCAATCCTTTGTTAGCCAGAATGTAGAAATTTTCTTCCTCTAAATTTCTTCTTCTACTTTATAACCATCTCCTATACACTGCTCTTTACCCCGAAGATCTTTTGCACATTTATGAGGGTCTGCCACCATTTAAGGCGACCTTATCTTCTTTTAAGGGTGTAATTAATGTTTGAGATAAGCTTTGCGATTAAGTGTATTAAATATCTTTGGTGAGTCTTTATCTACTTACGTAGAGGAGATGACTTTATGGAAGCTCACTTTGAATTAAGTTTGTTAACTAATTTGGTTTAATTAAATGCTTTTAGTTATAAGTTACAAAATAGATGTGATAACTTTATGTTTTGTTTATAAATTAATTACTTTTCCTTAATTTAATTTATATTATTATTGTATTGGATCAGCCACATATAATTTTAATGATTATACTGTTCATCAAGTATGGGCCATTACAGGCACAGAGGTCGCAGCGGAGCCGAGCAGTGGTGGTATCACTATTGACACATAGGGAGATTCACTTCTCGGACCCCTCGGGGAGGGTTTGTAGTGATGATCCATTCATCCGTGGGTATAGCAATGCGACGGTGGAGGTGATGATACCAATTGGGGGTGGTCCGACATGTAGAGACGCAACTCTAGGCCATCACATCCAAGGATGTGTGGGAGCATCTAGCATTGAGCAGTGGACTACCGGTGGACATGGAGTTCCATGGTGGTGTACCGTAATGTGTGGGACTGCATCTATGGAGTAGGATTGTCCTACATCACATTGAGAACACGCGAGGAGTGACTGGTGCCTTAACACAGACAAGGCATAAGACGGTACAGGGTGGTACAGCAGTAGCAGGCGATATCCAGCGGTGTACAGGGGTATGCCTCAGTGTGCAGTGGCATGTCGAGCAGTACATGGATGATCGGTGGTATGCGAGGGTGTATGGTGCTGTACAACAAGGTCTTAGAGTATTACCTCCAGGGAGACTCACAGACAGGGACACCGAGTATACCTTTGGAGGTAGTTCACCCAGGATCGATGGGGAGACAGATGAGCGATACTTGACGGTATCTGTGGGGACTCACGCGCTTGACCCTCTTCTACATCACTCACGGCCACAGTCGATTCTGTTGTTGTCTTTTGGTACTCTAGGCATGAGCAGCGGGGTACGCGAGGCTCACCCAAGATATTTGGATGACACACAACACACTAGGGGAGAGACTTCTTAGCAGTGGCGCTGGGTCAGTGCGCTAGTTGACAGCCATAGGTTAGGGGATGAGATGATCCTTTGTAGGGGTGGCACATCAGTCATCGTTGAGCCTATGCCTGGGGAGCGGGTCATGAGGGAGATATGCGTCACTCTTTTCTCAGGGCATGTCGAGACCATGCATGAGCAGAGGATACTGGGTACAACAGAGGTAGCATCCCAGTATGTGTCTGGGCCCCAGACGATGTATCGGCACATTGTCGAGAGGGTGGATGGCAGACCTAGCGGAGATGGTTGGCAGGGACAGGAGGGATACACATACCTTGAGTCAATTGCGAGTATCAGATATCCATCTATTGATTGCATTCAGGGGGTGGCTATTTGTCACATATGGCTTCCAACGGTAATCGATACTACACAGTGGCAGACACAAGGCAGGTTAGCATGCATCATATTTTCCCATGATATATGGATCCTCTATATTGGTCACGAGCAGGGACTAGAGATGAGGCACGGAGGGATTCCCGCAATTGTCAGAGCTATGGTGCAGTAGGTCCAACTATGGGATGCAGAGATTCAGTTGATTGATAGCCCATTCTATCTCATGATGGTCAGAGTCAGGACAGAGAGTGATCTAGTTCATTGTTGGGTTGGCACATGGGGGTACACAGAGGCCTTTATCGGATAGCAAGGCAGACTTTCTCTGTTGCTGCATAGATTCAGAGCTGCATTCGGAGGGGTAGGTATTGGCATCATGGCGATGCCTGGGTCGGATGAGCTTGTCTCTCATAGATCTCCTGCCACTAGGTCTCAAGAGAGGCAGATACAGTCTGCGCATGACGGGGAGTATCTCATGATCAGAGTAGCGCAGCATCAGCATGGTGGTACCTCTATGAGATTAGCAGGAGACTTGAACATTACAGCACTACACAGCTCGATAACCTCTAGGGTTGAGTTGTATACTACATGGGGAGATCATGTATATCTTCCATCGGGATTTAGCGAGTCACTGATGAAGTGGGGGACTTCATTAGCATGGCAGGAAGGTGAGTGGAGCAGGTGGAGCTTCATGTTGGACAGGATGGCTTGGGATCCTGGCATTGAGAGATCCCTTCATATCAGGGGGATACAGAAGACAGGGAAGATTCAGTGCCGCATCTGGCACCCAAGCACATTTTGCAATGACGGTGGGGAGCATCAGCTAGAGAGGAGGTTTGTTCATGCATTGCTTGAGGACAAGCAATTTTTGGCGGGGAGGACTATAATATTCCCAATTGGCAGCAGCTAATTGGTAATAGTAATTTTGGCCAGTTTTGCTTTTCTAAAGTTAATTCAGTTAATAAAGTGGGTGATGAGACACAACCTACACTTAGGAAAAAAACATTCCCTAAAGTCTCTTGAGCATATAATTATTTGGCAGCGTGGGGCCCAGGAGGATGAAGTGGCAACTTGAGAGAAGTGGCAGCGTGGGCCCATGACAGCGCAGTGAGAGAAGGATAGTGTGGGCCAAGAGGGACAGCGCAATTTGGTGGGGCCCAGGTGAGAGCAAGGCTCTCAAAGCATAAAAAGGGGAAGAGGCTCCTCATTCTCTCATTCTATTATGCATCTATGTTATTTGTCTTTTGACATTGAGCACGCTTTTGCTGTTGAGCAAATTCTGCAAGTGTTGTTCAGCACATCGGGTGTCTCCGTGCGGAGATCCCAACCTCAGCCCCGGGGGACCTCGAGTGCCTGCTTGGGTGAGGAGTTCTATCCTTGATTTACCAGAGAGAGTTGGAGCAGCCACAGTTGGGATTATTCACTTGCAGAGACAACGTAGTCAGTGAGAGGGAGGATGCAGCCTTTGGAGGAGGAGATTCCGGATTGAGGGCTTATCAGGGGATTCAGCCCGAGAGAGTTGGAAAGGGGTCAGCCCTTCCCTATTCCATCATTTTGGTAGAGTTGGAGGCCATATTTTACAGCAGATCATTCAGGGCCAACATTTAACATTGGGACGTATGGTACCTCAAGGGAGGTCATTTTCGGAAATCTCTCTGGGCTTTTCTGGGTATTGGGTGGAGAGGTCATTCCCAACGTTTCACAATTTTCTGAGGTGGGGAACAGCCCCAAAGAGTTAGGTCATTCTAGCAGCACCAACAACTTGGAGATTACGCAGTCATTGAGGGAGCAGCCATTTCATGATATATTCTGAGAGTATTTCTACGCTTGCCTAGTGCAAGCCAAGGTGCCATCATTCTGATCACCTTTGTATTCATTTTATCTTTCAGTACTTAATAAAATGGCTCAGCGTTCTCCATATTGTGTCTTGTTCATGTGATGTCTCTCTAGTTGTTGTAGTTTCTTGTTTATGTGCTTTATATTGTTGTTTATTTCTATTTGGAATATTACAACAGGGCTTGTGGAATTTGAGTACAATAGAAAAATATGAGAAGAAAAAGAGTTGAAAAACTCTGATGATATGGTGAACTCTGATGGTGGATGAAGCCTTTGATACATACTTGGGCATGGAGTCTTCAAAAAATATTCAGGTGCCACTCTGATGGTCAACATTTGGCTCCACATGGGAATGCATGCTAGATAGGAAGTGATAGTATGCAAGAACCTAGAATTTGCATCCACCAACAAAAAACACATATCAGTAGCATCCGTTCAAAATTTTATCATATAAAATCAAATATAGAAATGAGGAAGTACATGAATGGAAATTTATTCTAACAGCATAAATGACAATTTATTCATGAAATGAAACTACTTAACCAAAATGACAAGGAATACAATACAGAAGATGCCCGTTGGCATCAAATATTCTCTATGAAGTTCATGCTGAGAACCTTCTTACTTTCAGGTAGATCCATGCGCTACTTTTCTAATGTGCCTTGTCCAATTCTAAATATCTTAGGAGTTTGACCCATCCCAACCTTGTTGTATATGGACATTAGATTTACCTAATCCTTTCAGTTTTTTTCTTTTCTTCTTAATAGACTGTGATGTTGATGTTGATGCAATCAAATTAGACCTTTCCGCTCGATCTAGAAAATGCTCAGATGGAAAATCTAAAGTATCCAAGACTTCCATGACCTTCCCTTCTCCATTCAGCATTTGCTCTGATATGGGTGATGGATCAATCTCATGAGTATTAACCTGATTCCCCTCAGTTTCCTTTCTATCCAAGTCACCTTCAATTAGCCATTTTTCAATGGACTAAATGACTTTCTCATAATAAGATGAAGCTTGCTTCAATGGATTGGGAGGCTTATGATATGTTTCTTTGTACTTTTCCCATTCATGATCTGACCTAAGCTGAAATATTTGTACTTGTAATCTTTCCATTTCCTCCAACCTATTCTGCAAAGTGATCTGATTAGCCTTCATAACACTTATTTCCTTGGCATGATTTGTTTCCATGTTGTTGATTAACTGTAATTGTTTTCTTTCCATGGCGAGCAACCTGTTTTGAAGAGTGGTCATTTGACTAGAATGATTAGCCTCCATGATGTGAAAATCTTTTAATCTTTACATTTTATGCATAATTCTTTACTGTTAATCTAGTTATGCTCCTCCTAATTAGATAAGTTATCAAATGAATAAATTCAAGTTAAAATCGAAGAAAAACACATAACAGATCTTCACCAATTCAGATCTAGAACAAATTCATGCACACATAGACAAAATGACACAATTATTACTGGACAAATAGTCCCCGGAAAAACCCAATGCGGGAAAACCAGTCTTCTGGCTACTGGAGGGTTTTATTATTAAGAATTTTATGAATACAAGCCTGGGTTCCAAATCTGGAAAACCCGACAGAGAAATAATAGATCTACAGCTCACTGGCTAATCTAGGGCGAAAATCAATGTTTTAAAAAACGGAATCGGTCAGCTACCAGGCCGAGGTAATGACTCGGTAATGACTCCAAATCGGTAATGACTCGGTCGACTTGGTTTTTGTAAAAAATACATTAAATATTAATTTTTTTGTACAAAAACATAAATTTAAAGATTTTTATTCATGTTTCCAAACACAAAGCATTATAATATAGATAAGTCACAAAAGACAACATATGATCAAAGTAGGCTCATGAATATATCCATTATATCAAAATTGCACCTAGTGCACTGTCCAATACAGGATGATGATATAGAGATCAAAACAAAAAACATAACCAATGTCACTAACATCATGTCATTAAGGTACATAGAGGGATTGGAGCTCTTGATTAAATACGAGTTCCATACCCTAATACATGACAAAATTCGATGGAAACATTGCAATAACCCAATCTTGAAATCCTGAAAAACTGATAAGTCTGCTAGATTTTGAATGAGATCTAAAATTCTACTTTCTCCATATGAAATCCAATGAGGTTGGAACCACTCTCAAACATCCTGAGTCATTTCATGGCAATGTTAAAAATTTAAGTAAAAGGATGAAGCTGCTCCAAAAACCAACTTCACAACTCTTCAGAAAACCTCAAACAAACCTAACAGCAAAATTAAATTCGGTTTCAAGTCCATAAAAATCGATTTTTTGGGCCCACCGGTCGGTGGAATTGGCTCGGCCGAGTTAACTCGGACCAGGCCTGGTCAACCAGTTTGTTACCGAGCCGGCCGAGTCGGTACAAAAACCAGCCGGCTCGGTAACAAACCGGCCAACTGGCCATTTCTTGTGCCTGGTCGGACCGGCAAGCCTAATGGCTCGGTCGACCAGGCCTGGTCCGATTCGAATCGGCCGTTTTTTAAAACTATGGCGAAAATAATGACTAATCCACACCCTCAAACGGGATTTACAAGACTCGGCCAAAATTAGGACCTAGAAACCCCAGCGCTGCCTCTGAAGCCTCGGCATCCCTCAACGCTGCTCCGAAAAGGGTTGCATTACCCCAGACTAGGTGACGTAGTCCTTATGCTACCCTTTAGGGTCTCTGCATAACCCCTGAGGGTTTCCTGCATAAAATCACGTTGTCCTGGAGGGACTGCATAGTACAATTGTTTCCCTTCCTGTTGCTGCTCTCCTGCTTCTCTACGCTACCTCTCTGAGTTGATCTCTGCATCTTGTTGATTCTAGACGCTGGGATCAGATCATCCCCTTGGCCTAAATTCCCCTCTTTGCAGCTGAAACACTTCTGAGAATTCTTAGCAAACCCGCCCTAGAATCTCAGCTTAGCTTCAGTGCTCTGCCTTTATGTGTCTTTTCAAATGACCCCAAGCCTTTCCTTTATACTTTTCTCATTAGGAAACCAACGGCCATGATCAATTCTTGAATCAATGGCTAAGATTAAAAGAAAGCTTGATACGTGTGACTTGAGACAATTTCATCACATGTTTAATTAAGTTCACTTTAATTATTTAAGTTCCCTAAGTTTTAACTTAGGAAATACATTAAAATAATTAATTAAATTAATATCTCTTAAACCAAATGAAATATCCCAAATCAATTTCTGGTTCTTGTAGATCAAGTGTACTCTAGTCCTTCCTCAAAATTTGGGAGTTAGAGCACAACTGATGCTACCCCAAATACACAAAATCTCAACACTCCCTCTTAGCATCAAGGGTGTGCTCTAGCAATACATCACACTATGCATTCCATGATTTTGGGCACTGGTTCTATGTTGTTGATGATTGGCCTGCTGCAACTCAACTCTACACTACTGCTGCCCATGACTCTACCACTACCACTGTAACCTATGTACTGTAACTCCCTCTCAATATGTTGCATCTGTGCTGCTCATAGCACAGCCATTGCTGATCTGTTACACTACAACTTCAGTTGTTGAGAGAAACAACTGAAACTCCTGCTCAATTTTTGACAAACAAGTCAGATGGCCTGCATCCTTATCACTGAAGCTCCATAGGCTACAGATCTGTGTTGGCATCTGAAGAATGATGCACAGCTACAACTCTGCATTGCATAAGCAAACTCCCTCTGCACTATTGAAGTCACATCAGCCCCTTGTGCTGAAATCTCTCATGTTGTTGCTGCACTGCATTGTCCCTATGAAGCTTTCTGCGCTGCTACAACTTTGCGCTGCTAAAGTCACATCAGCCTCTGCGCTGCTGCTGCTGCTCTGCTCTGCGCTACTCCTCCTAGACTTCAGATTTGTCTCTGCTTCATCTGTGATCTATGCACCCACTGCTCCACTTGTCCCGCTACTGTCTTAAGGCTGTCGTAGCTCGCATGTGATCCAAGCGATGAGCTACTCAAGGATCCCACCCTAGACTATGTAGCTTCTCTACATATCCATGTCGCCCCACCTTCGTGGTTCATGAGCGCTCATGGCTGCATCATCTTCTGACCCATCATCTGCCACAACAGCCTTGGTAGAAGAAGTTTCCTTGTCCTTTTCCTTTTGAGGACAATTGCTGGCAAAATGTGCCATTTCACCACACTGGAAGCACTTGATCTTTGACAGATCATTCTTCTTCTTTTCCTGCTGCCTCTTTGATGCCAAGGTTGCATCTTCTTCATCTTCCTTCTTCACTTTGCTTGATCCCGAGCTGTACTGCTTCTTGGTGAATCTGCGAGTTCTTTTTGACGCAGAATTGACCATAAGTGTCCCAATCTGGGAGGTCCGCTCTGCCCAAGATACTTTGGACAAAGTTTTCCCACTCATCTGTGACTGCATTGAGGGCATTCCTGACCATCACATCGTCTTCCACCTTAGCACCCGTTGTAGTCAACTGATCTCTGATCGACAACAGTCTGAAGAGGAAGTGCTCCATGTCTTGTCCCATGGTCATCATGAATGACCTCATCTGTGTCTCCAACAACATCTTTCTTTGGATAGATATTCCCTCATATAGGGAGATTAAGGCATTCCACATCTCATTAGCTGTCTTCTTCTTAGCTAAGTGTGGTACAATATGGTCTTTAATTCCATCCATTATCAGCTGCTTGGCATGCCCAGTAGCTCCTTATGCTTCCGAAGGAGATCCATATCGGTCGATGTGGCCAGAGATTGCTCTGCATGGTCTCTAAGATTGTATGCCTCAAGGAAAATCAGGATCCTTGCCTTCCAAACTGAAAAATTTTAGAGGCCATCTAGCTTGTCCTGATCACGCAGTCCATGAGGAGCCATCTACTCAAAAATGTGTCGGAACTTCCATTTCTCTTTGCTAGAGAATGGGATCTAAGACCCTTGGCGAAACAGGCACCTTCTGCTCCCTTTGACAACTGATTTTCCTCCTTGGAAATCTGCCAAATCAACAATGATTCGGCTCTCTTTGGTCCTCTGATCAATTTGCAAGTTTCTTTGGCTAGAAACTCTCTGAGAAGCTGATCTCCACCCGCTCTTTGTCACTTGTGCTTAGGCTAAAAACTCTGAAAAACTTCAGAAATTTAACCCCACCAACACCTTCTGAATTTCTGCAGCTATTCTTCAATCTTTTCTGGATCTGACAGATTTAGATCTGCATCACACAGGATGGCTTCAGACCAATCCAGCGTTGTTTTTGAGCTGCCTCTACGTAGTAATTGAGTGGGCTTGCTAGGAGACAGCGTTAGACTGCATCACTCTTCCCTCTGCGTGAATCTGCCATTGAAAATTGTGTTGTCCCTTCAGATCTGCATTTCTGATGATTTTCCAGCTGCTTTCTACAACTAGAACCTTCGACAGTCTCTTGCTGGTGACCCTCCTAGATCTGCAATTGCTCTGATACCATGTGAAAATTTCTGAATCTTTACACTTTATGCAGAAATATTTACTGTTAATCTAGTTATGCTCCTCCTACTTAGATAAGTTATTAACTGAATAAATTCAAGTTAAAATCGAAGCAAAACACATAACAGATCTTCACCAATTCAGAACAAGAACAAGTTCATGCACACATAGACAAAGTGACACAGTTATTTCTGGACAAATAGTCCCTGGAAAAACCCAACGCGGGAAAACCGGTCTTCTGGCTACTGGAGGGTTTTATTATTAAGAATTTTCTGAATACAACAAGCCTAGGTTCCAGATCTGGAAAACCCAGCAAAGAAATAATAGATCTACAACTCACTGGCTGATCTAGGGCCAAAATAATGACTGATCCACACCCTCAAACAGGATTTACAAGACTCAGGAAAAATTAGGGCCTAGAAACCCCAGTGCTGCCCCTGAAGCCTCTGCGTCCCTCAGCGCTACTCCGGAAAGGGCTGCGTTACCCCAGACTGGGTGACACAGTCCTTACGCTGCCCCTTAGGGTCTTTGCGTAACCCCTGAGGGTTTCCTGCAGAAAATCATGTTGTCCTTGAGGGACTGCGCAACACCTGCGTAGCACAATTGTTACCCTTCCTACTACTGCTCTCCTGCTTCTCTACGTTGCCTCTCTGAGTTAATCTCTCTCGCTCATTGACGGGCCCCGGACAGAGCCATTCTGGCTCACCCCTCCTCATAAATTAAACACTTATGAGACCCTTAGTAAACTCCCCCTTTAACTTCACTTAGCTTCAAAGGTTGGCTCTCCGTGTATCACTACAAATGACTCCCAAGCCTTCCTTTATCCGCGGTCTTTCGCTTGGGAAACCAACGACTCATGATCGATATTGAATCAATGGCTAAGATTAAAAGAAAGCTTGATCCGCGTGACTTAAGACAATTTCATCACATGTTTAATTAAATTCACTTTAATTATTTAAGTTCCCTAAGTTTTAACTTAGGAAATACATTAAAATAATTAATTAATTTAATATCTCATAAACCAAATGAAATTTCCCAAATCAATTTCTAGGTCTTGTAGATCAAGTGTACTCTAGTCTTTCCTCAAAATTTGGGAGCTAGAGCACAACTGATGCTACCCCAAATACACAAAATCTCAACACATGATACTCATTTCCTCTTATTAGTCCATCCATCTGACATGATGGTACATCCTGTATATGCCCATGAGTTTTTGAATTCTTTCAAATAATCATCAATGGACACAATCTCTTTTTGCAAACGAGATCCTCTTAACTCATGCATAGTAGGGCATTTGAAGCCCTTTCCAGCAGCATATATGGCATCAAATATAGGTTCATAATATGGTGAACGAGTACCATTGAAGGGAATATCAGCATCATACCACCATCTAGCAATGTAATCACAAGCAGCTTCTCTCAATTCTTTTTTCCAATGCTGATCTAAAGTGCGATGCACTTGACCTCTACTTGTAGGACTAGGACCATGTGCACTATCAAAGGGAGAAGAAGAAGGCATGAAAAAACTTTTGATAGTACCCCTATTTCTCATTGGCATTGCACCCTTACCCTTTTCAAAAATAGACTCCATATAGGGAGGAACATAGCGAAAGGGGCCTGATGCATTAGTGCAAGGGATAGATGAAGAACCCTCATAATCAAAAGTTGGGTTGACAGCCATTATGTGTTATATATTTCTCTTCCTCCCAATTTCAGCCTCTATTTCTTTTTGCCTAGCTTTCTCTTCCTCAAACTTTTGAAATTGCTCTTTCAACTCCTTCCTAATTTCCCCAATGTTTTTTGCTTCACATGGAGTAATTTGGCCTCTAAGAGCAGCCAAATGTAATTTCAGTCTATGAATGCCCTCTCCACCCCCCTTAATTTTTCTCTTACAAAATTTGCAATGCATTTGATCATCAACCATTTCAGCATATGCCCAAGCAGCGTCTTTCATTCTAGGGGCGATTTTGGACTGAGTTTTTGACTTGGAAAGAAAAGGTTTAAATCTGAAAATGAAAACAAAAAAAGGCTATTCATTCTATATTCATTTCTTTCACAAAAAACTATGTTTATCATTTTCAGATTTGCAAAAAAAAAAAAAAAACAAGCAAAGC
Source organism: Pinus albicaulis (assembly GCA_034641835.2). Classification (NCBI taxonomy): domain Eukaryota; kingdom Viridiplantae; phylum Streptophyta; class Pinopsida; order Pinales; family Pinaceae; genus Pinus; species Pinus albicaulis. The sequence goes on from CM076574.1 coordinate 881,385,727, forward strand.
CAGATTTTGGAAGGGAAAAAAATACCTCTAGCCTCCTCAATGCAGTGCCAACAAAGCAACTCCTCAATGCTGCTCCAAAGCTTTCCCAATAAGCTCTTCACTGCTGCTCCAAAGCTTGCCCAAAAAACTCCTCAAAGCTGCTCCAAAACCAACTCCACAACCCTTCACAAATTCCTCACAAATGCTCACTCAAATTCAATGAGATAGATGAGAGGAAATGAGAGAGATTGGGTAGCTTTAATAGGATGGGGAGCAGTTAGAGCCTTGCATAAAACCCTAACAGCAACAAAAACTAACATCTCAAGTTTGGTTTTTACCTTTAGAGGGGCCCACGGTTGGCTTGGATTGGATCGGTCGATTTAGCTCGAGCTCGGCTGGCTTGGTCACAAACCGACCTCTGGTCGGGTTTTTCCACCAAGTCAGTCCGGCTGGGGGTCTGGCTCGGTCAACTCGGCCAATTCCGAGCCAGTCCGACCGTTTTCTAAAACTATGCTCCTTACACAAACTCGAAAATGCCAAATGCTCAATGTGCTCAATGTGTTTTCCATAGGCCCCTCTCCCTCATAATCTTTTGTTGACCCTTCAACGACCAAGATTAAAACATAATCAAGGGCTAAGATTAGCTTGGAGGTGATCCATGACTTTATCTAGAAGATTCACACTTAGTTTAATTAATACCCTTTAATTAATCAGTTTCCCTAAGTTTAGAATTAGGAAAACATTAAAAAACAATTAATTAATTTAATTAAACCATCTCTAAGTGGAATTTTCCAAAACCATTTCTAGGTATTATGGAATACATGTGTCTTAGCCTATATACAAAGTTCCAAGGCTAGAGCACATCCGATGCTACCATAAATTAACACTTAAGAAAGAACATGTAGGATCAATTCAGAAGACAAGCCAAGACAAGAGAACACAAGTATATGGCACAAGCTAGGGAAAAACCCCAGGATAGGGAAAACCCTTCATCAATTCTTCTTATTATTTAAATCAAATTTTCAGTGGAGAAAGAGAGAAAGATTACAATAAGAATGACTTGCAAATTTGAAACAGTCAATCTGCAATTCCGATCATGAGTAAGGGTTTGCTATCAGCTGAATACAACCCTCTTTTCTTCATACCCAGATCTCCTTAATCACTGTGGATTTCCTTCAATTATTACGGTTCAACTTTGCTGCATGCGTAGGCTAGAAGATAGCCCTCCAACACGTCATCCACTTATCTGATCAGGAGAAAATAGGCTTGCCGCCTACCAGTGGCCCAAAATGTTTTACGACCTTCAAATCCAAGACTATCAGGCCTGCAGCCCACCTGTGGCTACATGCAATGGATGCGGCAAGCTGAAGGAGAGCTCTTAATCCAAGGGATATGCCAAGATGTCACCCAGATCAATGCTTAAGCTTGCAGCTACAATCAGCCCTTAACCCAGACATGTGGGGACAAAGCCCTAACCAAAACAGTCTCATCAATTCATCCTCCTTGAACTTCGTTGCCTCAGAGTGCCCAGAAGATTATCAATGCCTCAAATGAGTTGGGAGAGAATCCTTATATACAATTTAGAAGAGAAGCCGACTTTCATATTTTGGAGGCAAATTCAAAATTCGAATTTTCAATTTTCCCTCAATAAAATCATGATCTATAGAATTTCTTTTTCAATAAACAAATAATTTCCTTATCCAAATTTGACGATATTTAGATCGATTTTGGTGCTCTCGAAAAGAGGAATTCAATGGGATTATTATCTCCATCAACTGAGTCGCCCAATGAGGAATTTGGCCCTAGTTTCCAATTTTAACATTCCCTCTAAACTAGGGATAATTCCACCTGCCAATCCATCTGCTACCATAAGTCATCATGCCATCCTAAACATCTCTGATCTACTCTGCTCTACTATGCTCTGCTAAACACTGGTGTGAATAGTAAAGAAGAATTGATCGAGAATGAGTCATAAGACCTTGCCACTCTCCACTGATAGAAGTCAGTCCGAAGGTAGAACCTAAATTGATCCCAAATCAAGTACATAAACACCATGCATTCTAGCATAGGGAGTACAGCAGTACGCGATGCATCCCTCGGTAGTGCTATGGTCCCTAACCACTTTTCCCAACTCATTGGCCAAATTAGAGGTACTTCCGATGTGTCTCGAACTACATGGGTAGGATGATGCAGGAACACCAACAGGGAAAGAATATATCACATCTTGCACTGAATCATACATAGGGAAACGAGAATCTGCATCCTACAAACACACATCACAATCATATGTAAGGAAAGGATGAACCACTTCCAACACGCATGTAAACCACCGAGTGTAGGGACACGACAAACCACCTCCTACACGCATGCAAAAACTATAATATTCCAAATAGGAAATAAACAACAATGTAAAGCAACAAAAACAAAAACTACAACAAATAGAGAGACATCATGAAAAACACAACAAACATGGAGAAAAGCTGAGCCATTTTATTATAATCTGAAAGAGGGAAATGAGTACAAAAGGTAATCAAAATGATGGCACCTTGGCTTGCTCAAGGCTAGCTAAAATCATTCTCAAAATCCTGTTGTTCTCTCTTTGCATTGCATATATCCCTAACCTGCTGCTGCTGTTGGAAACTACTGCTTCTGACTGGAATAGAGCTGCTCTTTGGGGTTGCTCCCCTACTCAGAAAATTATGAAACTTCGAGTATGGACTCTCTTCCAAAAACCCGGAAAAACCCAAGAAGGAATTTTGGAAAGGCTGACCCCAGAATTTGACCCGCTTGGGAAAATCATGCACTCCTGGTGAGTACGTTGGCCCCTAAACAGTAAGACTAGAAATGATGGCCTCCTCCTACTACAAAAGATGACTTGTGAAGGGTTGATCCCCTCACACTTTTCCCAAACTGAAATCCCTGACCTCCCTTCACTCCCGGTGCTACCTCCCTCCAAGACTGTTGTTGGAGAGGTAAATCCCCTCTGCGGACAGAGGCGATTCCTACTAGCCCAGATCGGGTCTAGCAACAATCGTATCACGCTAAGGTGCAAGTTCCTAATTGCAATAGACCAAATTGCGAAGAAGGCCTACCTTAAGTCCAACGCTGTTGTTCGTAGAGAAGATAGAGCTCCTGTTTCCTTGCTCCGGCAGATCACAATTCTCCCGCTTGTCGCGATCAAACACCTGCACATACAAGAAACACAACGAACACACAAGCGTAAAACCCAATATATACAATTATGTATCAGTCAGAGAAGACACAACTCATGATCATAATGAACAATACGAGTGGAACCATAACCAAAGTCGCTTATCATTAATTAACACAAAGAAAGATACAACTTGGCTCTGACGTTGAATCTTCCTTCGGCGGGTCGACAACGGAATACGTCTCGGTAAAGCTCATCGGGAATGGGACAAGCCTCTCTCTTCGGTTGTCTTGACAATAATCTCCTTGCTACTAATTTGGCTCTATGAGGACTATCAAGGCTCTTGCAGCATTCTTTACGCTATGAAGGCTCTTGGAGACTCAACCATTCAGCCTCAACCATTCAGCGCCTTCATCAATGGAAGATGGCTATATTTATAGAGGAGAGGAGGAGGTTGGGATCCCTACAATAGTGGAAGGGAGGCCTTATCCCTTGGGAGGTTCCCCATAAGGTGGAAACAAGAGGCCAAAGGAGGAAGGTCGTGGTTATTCAATCGAAACCACTCCTCATGACTCATCCACGAAGTTGTTGTAATCGAAACTTCGCCTCTTTTTTTAAAAAACTTTCCATAAGGATTGAAAGGTGTTTAATCAGACAAACAGCGCCACTGGCGCTGGCCTGTTAATTTTCCATTGGCGCGAGGGATATATCGAAGCATGGGCCACAAGGCAAAAACAGTGTTTTTAGGGTCTCCGTCAAGAAATGATTTAACAATAAAAGAAATGTTGTCCCTGCTATTTCCTAATGCAATGATGGTATTTGCAAGGCATGACACTGCTTATTGATCACATAAATGACCCTCCAATGGGCGAGATGGGGATTGCAGGGACGGTGACAAATTACTGTGTAACAGATGCCCCCTAAAGCATGAGGCTCGAGAGAGAGAGAGGGGTGAAATGCTTTACGAGAACGTGTCCAACTGAAAACACTGCCGTCGGGAAACCTGCATAGGCAAGTAAAATTGATATCTCAAATACATGATATATGGTATGGACGCAGCCATCCGTAACAGAGTATACAATAATTCAGATCCAAGGCATGGACACAGCCATCCAATGAGGATTGATAAATAGACTCAGGCATGGTCGCAACCATCCAATGAATGAGTCATGTAACCAATCATAACAATCCACATAATCGCATCCTGGATTTTAACAGACAAAATCCAGGGTCTTGCGCTCCATCTCGACCCAAACAAAGTAGAAGTTCAAGCATGTGAATAAGTGTGCTGAAGTCGAACATGCAAGAACATCGCCTGATTACCAGCCAATGATGAAAGCTGTTAACAAATGCGAGAGGTACCACCAATAGTGACAATGGTCCTCAAGGTACTATAGGTACAATCCACGGAATGTGAATAGTGAGCTGATGTCGAACACCCGTAGAATCACTCGATCGGAGGCCAATGATGAAAACCTCATGTCGAACGCGAAGAACCTGCCATTGAGGCATGCAGGCTCCAAGGTACCAGAAGGGAGTCTCTAGATCAGCTTCCCGGATAATGAGCTGAAGTCGACAGGAAGTGACCTTGATCGAAGGTGGGCCATAGTGTTTCCCACATCATCGATACGCAAGACTGGAGAACAATGCTTCAGAATCGTATCGATATAAAATCAGAGGAAGGTTGAAACTTTGCAGAGGTCAACTTCTCTTGAACATATCGGCGGCATGACAGTGGATTTGGCAGTATTTGACATCAAAAGATCAGGGGTCATGATGACGAGGCAAAGAGCAGATGAGAGGTCAAAAGGGATTACCCAAACCCACGGAGGAAAACGGATAATGAAGTGAGATGTCCCCAACCCGAGACGAATGCAGACAAGTGCCATGTTCAAGAGCGACATACTGTCGACACGACGATGATACTGGTTCCATTTTCCCCACCATTTCTGGCAAGTACCCCAATTATTTTTGAAAACAAGCTTGAAGGGGATAGCATATGCTTGTAATATAAATCCATCCTTCGGACGAATCCATCCTAGTACATCTAACGAGCCCTAGGAAGGAGAAACTCAAATATCGTCATTACCACTGAATCCGATGTCATCAGGGTTAAGCGAGTCTGACAAAGGAAGAACTCGACGTCTTTTCATGTTTAGAGAGTTTGAAAAGATAGCAGAAAAGTAAACTCCAATAGTCCATTTTCATAAATAGTTCCTCAAATCCGAAAAGGTAGAAAACTATGTCTGAGAAAACCTCCTAGTCGCGATAGGCTAGGGTATTCCTTTTTCGTAAATAATCTATCCCAGCCCGAAAAAGGGGTAAACGTATACTGGGTAGATGTCATTTCGTAACCATTTTAATAACGAGGATCAAAACAATGTTGACCAGCACCTTTTCATGTTTAGAGAGTCGAAAAGAGTCGAAATAAGTGACTCCTCCTCGAAGAACGAGTGGAATTAGGAAGCAACTGTTCCGGTAATGGGTGGAACCATTGGGATCATCTAACAAAGGTCGTAAGAGGTCACTAACAAGATCACTCCTATCACAAGAAGCCGTCAGATTGGGAACAACTAAGTGATGACATATCAACAAGCGTATAGGTGGACGATGGGTGAGAAAACCAAGGTTTATCCGGAAAAACAGGTTGGACAAATGGCACCGTCAACAAAGTAAATGGAGAGTTTGTTTTATTTTTGTATACACAAGCTTGAAATCAAGAAATCCCTTTGTTTTTTAAGTTGGTTTCATTTTTACACAAGCTTGAAACAAAGATAAACTATGCTTGAAACCGGTTTCATTTTTACACAAGCTTGAAACGGAAAAAAACTATGCTTGAAAAATTTAAGCATGCCCCCAGCATGGTGACTCAATTCGAGGTTGAACAGGAACGTGTTTCATTATTTTAACGAGGTTGACACATTTAAAGAACTATCCTCAAATGTCCTTGTTTCATTTTTTAAGGAGCTTGACACAAGACAATGAACTTTGCTCCGACCGGCTTGTTTCATTTTTTAAGGAGCTTGACACAAGAAAATGAACTCTGCTCCAACAACCTTGTTTCATTTTTTAAGGAGCATGACACAAGACAAGGAACTCTGCTCCAAAGACAACTCATCATGATGAACAAGAAGTCATCGCTTCCAAAAGTTCCACTCCCGATGGAAGGAAAACATCCTGGAAGTCTAGACCCAATGCCCCCAGCACACTATGCACGACGACATCATCACTGAGTACAAGCACGGGGTAGGTAGCCACATAGTTGACCTGCGGTGGGGCAAATACAACGGGCAGATAAAAAACAGGAAGGGATGATGGCGGGCCAATTGCCACATCAGGACCAAAGAACGAAAGCTGATCAATGGTCACAATCCATCCTTCATGTGGAAAACAGACCACACGAAAAAGGGAGGAGACAAGCGCTCCCATGGCATAGGTGTAATCGCACCCCAAAAGCATATTGAAATCCAAGGGGCCTGGAACAACCATCACGTCCATATGGACGATTTTACCTTCCAAAGTAACAGGTAACCTTGGAAGGATCCCTAACGGTTGACTAGCTCTTCTGTAGAATGTCAACAGATTCTGTGTAACAGGTACAAGCGGCGGCAAACCGAAAGCTTGCCAAGTGGTTGAGGATAGAATACTAACAGACGCGCCTTCGTTTATAATGGTGCTGGGTACGACCAGATCAAATGCCTGTACCGTTATCTCGAAAGGCACATAAGACGGAAGGCGGTATCCTGCAAATCGACTCCAATCAAAGGAAGTGACCAAACTATTTGGAGGGGCTACCATCGAATCGAGATGGTCTTCCCCTGGTGTTACGGAAGAAGAAGGAGCATCCTCCACAACCTCCATCTCGAAGGTGGGAGGAGTGTCCTCCGGGACCTTCATCACGGGAGGCGGAGGAGCCGCTTCTTGAGGTACAGGGACAGGAGAATCTTTCTCCAAGTCTGAAGAATCTGAAGAAACAAGAAGAACCTGAAGGATGTGAGGTCCACTCTCAACGGAAAAGACCGAGTGCACTGTAGACGGGGCCAGTTCAACCGATCCCACGACCAATGGTTGATCAGGGATGGATTCCTGAATTTAAATTTCTGAGGGAGTGGGATCGACCAAGGATGATTCTTGACCAATCGTAGGATCAGCTGGTGGAGGATTCAAAGAAAGTTGTTTGTAACCAGCCGGAAGGCATGGTGTAGAAACAGTCGGGTTGTCCAACACTCTCTTGGCTTCATCCATATACGGACAAAGGTGAATGGCATGGTGCCCTTCACACAACTTACAGGGATTGGCAAGCTTACCCTGCTTCTTAGGAGCCTTACCAGCACCAGTTGAAGATGTGCCCCCAACCTGACTCCCAGAAGCCAAAGGTAACGGCAGACGACTGTTGGACCATACTTCGAGCACCTTGGGAATGCGAGGGCAATCTCGAATAAGATGGTCTCCCGTGCACAACATGCAAGGGAGCTTGACTTTCCGCGGAGGGTTGGAAGGTCCATTGAAAGGAGATGTTTTAGGAGCAGTAGCTGCAGCCTTAGCCTCTCTCTTATCAAACTTCTTCTTCTTTGTCTTCTTCTTCTTCTTCTTAGCCACCTGGGTACTAGAATCCAAACTTTCACCAGGCGAAGTAGAAGAGGAGGACGTAGAAACAGGCGAAGAAGGGGAGAGGTCCACCTTGGAATCAACAGGATGTTGTTCAAGCGGAGGAACTGATTAAACAGTAGTCGAGATGGACCACCAAGGTTGAAAATAACCAAACAGCCAACCCAACAGTTAACCCAGGAAGGGACAACGTCGCCATATAAGGAGCGCCAACATTTCCAAAGGAGGAAAAGGACCAGGATTCCCTTCAGAGGGTATTCCTTGGTTGGTGAACTCCGGAAAAGTCGCCATCGGAGACAACTCAAAACAACACCCTAAGGAAACTAACTTTAACCAGGAATATTTTGTGGGTAGTTAATTTTTAAAACATTGAAACAAAACTCTACCGTTTCATATTTTAAGAGTCGAGAAACAGGCAAAAGGTGACTCTATCGCTTTCAAATTGGAAACAAGCGTGAAAGGACAAGCGCTTGATGATCTTTTGAAATTTAATAAGTCAGAAAAGATCGAAATGACTGCTCAGGAATTCTAGGCAAAGGGTGTATCAAATAACCGTGAACTGCAATATACACCTTGGTTTCAAAATGAAAGAGAAATCAACCAAAGACTTAACATACGTGCAGGCAATCTCCCCGAATGCTGTGTCCGGTGTATCACGGGTATAGGGCGGCAGACTCGGCTTCCTATAGATAAAGGATAGCAACCTAGTGGGGTCTCCCTTTATATACGCGACGGTACGGGGAGCACAAGTTCGTACTAGCGCTATCTAAAGCCAAGAGGCGAATGACAGCTACTAGGTTTAACGACGCCGGAACACGTCACTAGCCTAGACCTCTAAATATTTCGTTAATGTTTCAATGTTGCCTTAAGGTAAATTGAATAAATTTTAGGGTTGATCTTCAATTATGTTTCAATTTTCAGGCCCTACCGTATGTCATCAGACAATCTCCTATATGCAGCTATATGACAAAAGAAATCTTTCAATTCGATGAATGCTATCTAGTTAAGGGAAGAACTTCAAACAATGATGCAACAAACAGCAATACTGAAAATGAAAATTTTCCAAACTAGATGACTTTCGCTATCCAAAAGTAATCTCAAACATTCAACAATGCGAATAATGCAATGTAATCTATGCAAAATCCTCTTTTTCGGAAACTATGCAAATGTAATCTATGCACAATTTCATTTTTTCTTTTCAAATGATAAGAATGCACTTAATGCATTTTTCGATGAAATAAGAATCTACTTAATGCATGCTTTTAATGAAAGAGAATGCACTCGATGCGATGTTTTAGCTTTCAATCATTAAACAATGTAATCTAATTTCAATGATGGATCTCAAAAAATACTTTCCAATGCAATGTGATCTAATGCATTCTAACGAAAGAAAACTTTGAGATGAAAACTAAATAAATGCAAATCTTCTTAATGGAAGGATGAATGCAAAAGAGATGTAAACAAACACTAAGAATGCAATCGTTGTTTCAAAACACTTTGTAACGAAATTCCTCAAAAGGTGACAAGACATATGAGGTCAAACACAAAGAGGACTTCCAAAGCACGGGATCAAAACAAGGCATTCATCTCCTTTTACATCAAGCAATCATGGAGAGAAGACATTTCAAACAATGAGCAATGTAATCTATGCTCATACAGAGAAAAGACTGGAAGGGAAAGACACACTGGTGAAGGATTTAGGGAAAAAATCTCAATTTTCACACACCCTGAAATTGGCATGACTTTGTCACTGACAACTAGCGCCAACTGGCGCGACTTGCTCATTGACAACTAGCGCCAATGCCTAAAAATGAAAAAAACAAAGAGTTTCTCCCAACCAAGACCAGACTCACCACTTCAAATAGAATTTAAAACAAACCTAGAAGCAAAGTACTGACCAAAAGAAACAAGGGTAAACCCTAGCCCCTACAGGAGATGGCGCGACTGTCTGGCTGTAATCCGCGCCAGACAGGGGATGGCGCGAGTGATGAACTGGCAACCTGCGCCAATTGGCGCGACTGTCAAGCTGGAAACCGCGCTAATCAAGCCAACCATGAAAAGATGAAATTCGGAAAAGCAGAGGTCAGATTTGATCCTTTGGGGGCTGAACAGAGGTTTTACACTAGAAAAAAGCGAACCAAAAGAGATGATCAAGCAGACAAAGACCAAAATCAACCGAAAAGACAAGACAAACTCCAATCACTGCAATCCCCAGCGGAGTCGCCAATTTGTTGGAGAGGTAAATCCCCTCTACCGACAGAGGCGATCCCTACTAGCCTAGATCGAGTCTAGCAACAATCGTATCACGCTAAGGTGCAAGTTCCTAATTGCAATAGACCAAATTGCGAAGAAGGCCTACCTTAAGTCCAACGTTGTTGTTCGTAGAGAAGATAGCGCTCCCGTTTCCTTGCTCTGGCAGATCACAATTCTCCCGCTTGTCACGATCAAACACCTGCACATACAAGAAACATGATGAACACACAAGCGTAAAACCCAATATATACAATTATGTATCAGTCAGAGAAGACACAACTCATGATCATAATGAACAATACGAGTGGAACCATAACCAAAGTCGCTTATCATTAATTAATACAAAGAAAGATACAACCTGGCTCTGACGCTAAATCTTCCTTCGGCGGGTCGACAGCGGAATACGTCTCAGTAAAGCTCGTCGGGAATGGGATGTTTCCTCTTCTGGGCTTTTGGCTTGAAAAATAACTTCCTATACTAATTTGGCTCTATGAGGACGACATCTTACCTTGCAAAGATTCTTTCGGCTATGTATATTCTTGGGAGACTCAACCATTCACCAACTATTTAAAGGGCTCAGCAGAGCAGATGGCTATATTTATAGAGGAGAGGAGGAGGTTGGGATCCCCACAATAGTGGAAGGGAGGCCTTATCCCTTGGGAGGTTCCCCATAAGGTGGAAACAAGAGGCCAAAGGAGGAAGGTCGTGGTTATTCAGTCGAAACCACTCCTCATGACTCATCCACGAAGTTGTTGTAATCGAAACTTCGCCTCTTTTTTTAAAAAACTTTCCATAAGCAGATTGGCGCGGGTGCTTAACTGGGACAGAACGCCAATTGGCGCGGGCTCAGTGTTAATTTTCCTCATTGGCACGAGGACATAACGAGCTACCAGCGCCAAGGCAAAAACAGGTGTTTTTAGGGGTCTGCTCAGGAAATGATCAACAGAAGAAATGTTGTCCTCATGGAAAGGGATGCAATGATGGTATTTGCAAGGTATGACACTGCTTATTGATCACATAAACGACCCTCCAATGGGCGAGATGGGGATTGCAGGGACGGTAACAAATTACTGTGTAACAACTGCGTAATCTTTGAGTGTGATTGCGCTGTCCTAGTGACTGCATGGCTCCTGGCTGAAAGGCTCTGCATTCTCTGCTCTGAAAATCGATGGTGAAGCTCCTCACCCAAGCGGGCACTCGAAATCCCCTGAGGCTGAGGTTGGGATCTCCGCTTGGAGACACCCGTGTGCTGAACAACACTTGCAAACTTCGCTAAACAATGTAAGCGTGCCCAATGTCTGATAGACAGAAATTATGAAGATGCATAATAGAATCACTGAGTAGCTAGCCTCTCCCTCCTATTATTCTTGAGACCCTAGCTCTCCCTTGGGCCCCACTAAACTACATTGTCTCTTCATGGCATGTTGTCTCCACTAGACTGCGTTGTCCTGGCCCACATTGCCTCCACGCTGTCCCTCTCCCTGCACTATCACTTGGCTCCCCTGGGCCCCATGCTGAAATCCAAATAATGTCTAAGTGACTTTAGGGAGTTATATTATCCTAAGTTGGGTTATGGGTCCTGTTATCGCTTGCCGCCTACACCTACCTACAGCTAGCGGGAAAAGCCTTTAACCCCACAAGGTGTGGTTAGTGGCAAGGAACTCAGAGATGTCACACTACCCCCGACACTCTCCGTTTAAGCTATCTCATAGGTTAGCTATGGGGGGTGGTCCCTAAATGGAAAACTAAGTTGGAGATTTTTGAGTTTTTAGGAGAATTGTTAAGAGTGAAATTGGATTACTTTTAAAGATCTATGAGCAGTTATGAGCAACTTTGAAATAATGACAAACCATTTAACCAGTGCCTTTACAAATAACAGGCTCAAAGGTAAAATAAATGTTCAAAGAGATGAGAACACAGTAATCTTGAAATGGAAACAAAACACTGTTAGCACAAGATATCAGAAATACTCTCAAGATAAATGAATTTATGAATCGCAACACATGAAGCTATCTTGTTCACAAGGAAACAATTAGTGATCTAAATATAAACCAGATGATAAAAAGACTTGAAAGTTAAACCAACATGCATTTAGCTTTGCATCATGAAATAAGAGTACTCGAAAGGAAATGAGATTCATTAACCATCCATGAACGTGATGAACATTAAACATGAAATGGAGCTTTCTAAAGTAGATATTGTCCAAGTACAAGAAAATTAAGCTAAACTTGTTGCAAAAGAGATTACCATACTTGCATGAAAGGAAATGCTTCTTGAAAAAGGTAAACGATATTTCATGCGACTCTGAACCATCAAGAAAGAAAAATTTAAGAACTTTCAAGTAAGCTAAATGTGATGAAAAATGCTATTGGTTTATTTTATTAATTAGTTCTAGAGAAATGTTACAATTCAACTCTTTAATCCTCAGACCTCACCCTCGCCCAAAGATATGGATCCCACAATGAGGAGTCAATAGAGGAGTAGAGGTTCCCTAACAACGTCTATTCAACCAACTTTTGTTGGAGGTAAAATTTTAGTGATTGTTTGGGGCATGTAAGTAAATTAATGAAAATTAACTTTCAAACTTGAGATGTACTTGCATGTCATGAAATAGAATGCTATTTTATGGAGAAAATTTGCTTAAATACTTATTGCATGTAAGATGTAATTAAAAGTAAAGCATAAATGGTTTTGGAACAAAATTCATGACAAATTAGATTCAAGTTAAAAGTCCATACATCCAAAAGTTTGAACTTGCTTATGAAAGTAAAAAGACTAGAAATCTAAAGAAAAATAATTTTAGGTGCATGCAAGATGAGTGTAATGCATGATTGTGTTAATTCCCCAATTAAATGATGTGCATGCAAGTGAAAAATATCAAAGATCAAGCCACAAAGTCTCTCCAAAAAGGTGGAGAGATAGGGATAAGAATGGGTAAACCCCACGCTCCCAAAACCAAAAATTTTATTAATTATTACAATACGGAGAAAACTATGAAGTCTTCTCTAAAATTCAAAGAAAGTCTTCACAATGTTGGCTTGATCCATAGATCTTTCCTTGCTGAAAAATTCTGCAATTTGAGGCCCACAAAAGTCCAACAAAATGCAGATTTTTCGAGGAAGAAAAAGCAAGGCAAAGCCTCTTTGAGTTACATGGCCAAGGGAAGGAAATAATCTAGAAGTTGGAGCCCCAAGGTCCTGCATGCAAACTTGTAAGTAGTTTTCTGAAAATGAAACCTGCAAGTAGCTGCAAGACAACAAGTTAGAGAAACTCTACAACAACGAATGTTAGCTCAAAAATCACAAAGTAATATTACAAAAATAATCTACAAGAATCTAGGCCAAAGAGTACGAGCAAGCTCTCCTCTTTGACTAGCCATAGCTTGGCTCTTTGGAATAGCCAGATATTAAAGAAATGAAGAGCAATACTGGAAAAGTAAATTATTTTAAGTTTGATTTTTTGATGCAAGAAATAAGAACTTTGAGAAACTTGAAAGAATCTCTGCAAGACAAAATAAAATATAGATTAGACTTTCGAAATCAAAACATGCAGGTTCTCCTCGAAGTGGCCATAATGGCACTTGAAAGCAGTCTTGGGGACATCCTGGTCCCTCACTCAGATATGATGGTATCACGATCTCAGATCGATCTTGGAGAAGAATTTTGATCCCCTCATCTCATCCATTAACTCGTCAATCGTAGGAATGGGGTATCGGTTCTTCATCTTCCTTTTGTTGAGTGCCCTATAGTCGATGTACATCCCCAGTGTGCCATCCTTCTTCTTCACCAGTACAACAGAAGAAGCAAATGGGCTAGTACTGGGTCGGATGTGTCCCAATGCTAAGAGCTCATGAATAGCTCTCTCAACCTCATCCTTGTAGGCTTTGGAGTGCCTAAAGAGCATGGTGATCACTACCTGAATCCCCTGCTCCAGCTTAATGGTATGCTCAAACCCCCGGTTTGGTGGCTGCCCTGGTGGTATGTCCCCAAAACCCGTGGAGTACATGTCCAATATTGACTGCACATCTAGGTGAACTGCTTGCCCTGTGGCCCCTGCCTCTGAAATATGCATTCTACTGCCCACTCTGTCTCCCTTCCGGAAGTCTGCCTCCATCCTGTGTGCTGAAACTGTCTGCGAAGGAAATGTATGCACGCCTGTGATCATCACATGCTTACCACTCTTCTTGTCCGTCCACTCCATCTCCAGTGTCTCCCAGTTTGTGGTGACCTTACCCAGCATAATCAACCACTGCACTCCCAACATCACGTTGGTGTTTGGAACAGTGTGGAAAAAGTCGGCAAAAAGTCCCAACTTTTTGAAAAAATCCCGAATTTTTCCCTGAGCCAACTTTATCAGCCGACTTTTTCATCCCTGTAAAAGTCACGATTTTATCCTCGAAGTCCCGAATTTTTCCCGACTTTTTCCAAAAAATCTTGAGTGTAGTTTCTTTAATAATTTTTTTTTTTTTGAAAAATTCGGGATTTTTTCCAAAAATGAGTATTTTTGTATTTTTTTAGTTTTGCCAACTTTTTGCCGGCTTTTTCAAAAAACTCCCGACTTTATCGAGCTTTTCAACTTTTGGACCCTTGCCGATTTAATCCTGACTTCAACTTTTTCCACATTGATTTGGAATGTCAACCACAAAAAAATGGTTTCCCATAGTGTAGGTCCCCATGGTCACTGCTAATGTCAGAACATATCTCGGACAGTACATAGTACTGGCACCTAGTACTAGTATTGAGAAGCCATCAAAGCTCTTCGTCGGTATGCCCCTCCTCTCTACCAGTTGGGCATCAATAAAGTTGTGAGTGGCCCCACTATCTACCACAACTGAAACATGTTTTCCCTGTGTGACCACACTTTGTCAACGACCCCATAGCAGTACACCCCCATTTTTTCAAATGGGACTTATCATGTTCGAGGCTCGTGTCATCCAGATTTCATCGCCGATCGACAATTTTTTATAATGATGTAAACTCATTCTGCATGTTATGATGTAAATGATCTAAGTAAGACCGTCAATGTATGTAACAACCTAGGTAAGCCTAGTATGTTGTTGATGATCTCTATCCTAGGAGGTTTTTTGTCTCACTGATTCACGAAAGTGATCGGTGGAGTTTTTCCCTCCAGCCTCACCCCAAAGCTAGGGTGGATTTTATCATCAGCATACTAAGTGAGTCCTAGTGTTTCTATCGAGTCCTTGTAAAAGTAGTTTGAGCTACTTGGTCTACTAGATCATATTTTGAGTCGCAGAATTGGGTATTTATTTGAGGATCTATACGAATGGGTTTTCCCCCTTCATGTATGTAAATGTATTATCTCATGTAAAAGAGGGTTGGAAAAATAATTATAATCCCCTCTTAGTCAATTAATTAAATTTTCTGGTCAATTAATTAATAAAATCTTAAACCAGAAATTTAATTAATTTAGGGTCCTAAGTTAAGATTAAATCTTTAAAGGCAAAATTTGTGGGTCCTTGGAAAATGATTTTGAAAGCCCCAGGCCAAGGGAATATTGAGAATTTTAAGAAATATTGGACCCTTGGGCCTTGGTGATTAAGTCAAGGTAAAAATTTTGGGGTAATTAACTCAAAAATAATATTTTTGAGTTAATTAAAATTGAATTAAATGATAAATTCGTTTTTTCCCCAAAATTTTAATTTCAACGCTCCGGATTAAAAGATAATTAAATATTTTGGACGGTTGAGATTATTTTGACGAGGATCATCCAAACTAGCCGTTAGAGATCTTGTCCTATAAATTTAGAGGTCTTTCTCATTTTTGAATCATCCGATCTCAGGATCGTGCACTTGCTCTTAGAAGCTCTTGTAAATTTTTTGAGGAATAAAGCATAAAGACTTTGGGGTTACAAATCTGGATGTTCCTTCTCAGATCTATGTGGTGAATTGTCTCTAAACTCTGCTACTTTGTTTCTTGTATTTTATGGTTGATGGCCTTCATGGATTAATCTGCATACAGGTATCTTGTGCAGTTTTTTGGGTTTATAAAATAACATTTTGATTTTTCTGCAAAGGTCTCATGTTGTTTTCTTAAATCTCTATCGATCTAAGATTCATATCTAAGTGTGCAGGGAAATTTTTTTTAGATTGGGCATTTGGGGAAGTCTTCGGTTGGACCAGCCGACTCTCAATAAACATAAATCTGATAAGCTCTTTATTTGTTAAATTCCAGATCTATCTTACGATATTTGTGATTTTGCAGGGTTTCAAAGGCTTGTGCCTCTCATTTAAAAATTTTAATTTCTAAACTGTGCTAAAATGTTTCAAATTTGGCCAGGAGGGTTTTAAATCTGTAAACTAATTGTAAATTTGTAAATTTTCTTTAGGGACTGTAAGGGTTTGATCTTTTCTTGGTGTGTATCTTCAAATCCAGCTGATTTCTTGCAGATTTTGGGTTTAAATCAAATTTTTTTAAAGGTCTGAAGCAGATCTAGCCTCCAAAGGCCAGATCTGGCCTCAAACTGCCACTGTGGACAAATCCAGACATATTTAATTTGAAGAACACTGAAAATCTAAGATTGCAGGGAGAAATTTTTTTAAATTTAAAGGGAAAATTTTTGATTTGATGGGGTTATTCACTACATATCACTGTCTCTGCCCTAGCCGCATTTGTTAACTCCCTTCTTTATCAGCGTTCCCACTTCTGTCTGCTCTCCTCTGCCCTTCGTTTTCTGTAATTTTTTTTTTTTTTACGTTGCCCTCCATCCATCTGCAACCACATTTCTTAACCCTCGATTTCTCTTATCTCCGTCTTCTTTACCCGATGCCTTCTTTCTGCCATCGAATCCCTTGTTCTGCACTTTCCATTGTGCCTTCCGTCGGGTTCCATTTCCCCTCTGCAAACCCATCTTCATTCGCTGCCTCAAGCCACATCGCTTGCCGTCCGATTCATCTCTTGCTATTCGACTTATTTACTTCGACCTGCAGAGCCGTCTCACCTTTGCCCTCGCGTCCAAATTTTTCCTCATGCTGCTGCAGATCCATCCAGCTCTCTCGCCCGCGTCAAGCCTATCATTCTCCTTAGCTAGCGTTCACGCCATTGAGCCTCCGTCAGCTCCTCGACCTGCACTCAAACGCACGTACATCTAAACCCTGCAAAGCTGCGTTTTGATTTTTTTTGTATCAGTTTCGTTTTGTTAGCAATTATATTTTCGTTTAATTGTGTTAGCATAGGTGTATTTAGATTTTGGTTTAGTCGCAGTTTTAGGTTGTATTTTGTTAGATTTCAAATTTGTAGTTGGATAGCGTTAAGTTTAGATTTTCATTTTTTTTTTTTATTTAGTCCATGTGATAGCGTTAATTTGATTTTGCGATTTGGATAGGGTAGCATAGTTTTAGTTAAGATTTAAAATTCAATTTTTTTTTTAATTTTGATTTGTTTAAGTTTTAGCATAAGCTTAGTTTTAATTTAGTTTAATTTTAATTTTAGTTTTAGCTAGTTTTAGATTTAGATTTTAAATTCAAAAAATAAGAAATTTAAAAAAAAATTTAGAAAATACAAAAAATATAAAATTTGGAAAATTTTCAAAAGGGTTTTATTTTATAGTCAAAGGTGGGCTTCTAATTTTTATCTAAAGTTTTGACTATAGAAACATTTTCTGGATCGAAATTAATTGAAGCATCATAAATCTAGAAATATTGATAATATCTGGCATTTTCATCTTGTGATAATATTGTTGTGGGTTTAGGATATTTTAATGCATGGTTGTGGTGTTTTCAATTGAATATCATTGTGATCAATCGTGTTTTAATAAGCAGCAGTTAATCGTCACTTACTTGTTTATAATTGCATAACGGGACTTTGTTTGACTCCATAAGGCACTGGTCTTAAACGTGAAATCTAATTTAGATCTGTGGAATCTCGTTCATTTTATCAAGTATTTGATGTCTTGACTGTGTCTCCTGGATTCTTCATCCTCATTTCTAATAGGGTCTACCTCCCTTAGCTTGCAAGGAGACAGCTTAAATAGAGAGATTGGGGATAAAGGTGACAGCCCCCAATCTGTGTCGTTGTCGCGGTGCCTGGACAATCTGTGCGACAACACCCTGTACAATGCCTCAGACACGCAGTGTCAAATACTTCGAAACTCCTTGCAAAGATGCAAGGACTCCTCTTGTGGGTGCAAACGCTGCCCCTCCTGCTCCTAGGGGAGGAGGTGGTGGATGATCCCCTCTCTGCACTACAGTGCTGGCCTCCCCCTCTATCTCCTCATAGGCATCTTCTTCTCCCTCACTGTCGGAGAAGACCTCTATGTAATGTGCCTTCCCTGCGGCACATTGATGACTTGGTGCCCATGGCTCCTGGCATGTGAAGCATAGCTTCCTCCGTCTCAAGTATCTCCGGGTGTCATCGTTCAAAGGCCCTCAGCCTTGGTTCCCCTTATGCGGTGGAACTCTCGTGTCCTTCCCCTTTGGCGAAAATGTCAGTCTCTGGGGTAAAGGAGCTCTGGTCTTGGGGAAAGCATCATGTAAGTCTCTTGTCCTCCCGACTGCATCCTGAAGTGTAGCAGGCCTAGTGGACCTTACTAGCCCACGCAGAGGTTCTGCCAACCCATCAATGAACATGTAAATCCTCCTGACTACGGACAAGTCTAGTACCATCATTGAATGTCTGAAGAACTCGGAAATGTAAGTTTTCGAGTTCCCAGTCTGATTCAGCTTGGTCAACTCGAAAAAATGCTCCTCCAGATCCTTCCGGTCAAACCTCTCCAACAATCTTCGGGTGAACTCTGCATACGCTGTCACTGTTTAGTGACCCAGTGTGGCCATCCCATGGAACCACCAGTCATGGGCTTCTCCCTCAAGGTGCAGTGTTGCCACCTTGATGGCCTCCACCTCCACCATCTGATTAAGCTGAAATTAAATGTCCAACTTCTCTACCCAAGCTTTTGCTAAACATTTAGATGACCTGTCATAAGTTGGCAAGAAAAATATGCCCACGGTACGTTGCAGCTCACCTCCCTGCGTGTACCCACCACCTCTGTTCTGGTTACGGGGTCTGTTGTTGTTCTTGAGTTGGCAAAAATCGTGGAAAGTGAGAGCTTCACCAAACTCTAGCCCATATGACTAATACTCTGCAAAATAGTCCTCGTAATGAGCCACCTCCGGCTCCTGGGGTCCTCCTATTCCGGTACTTGCAGTCAATAATGTGGTCATCGTGGAACGTGGGGGAGTGTGTACCACCACCTATTGCACTGTGTTCTGCTCTTATGTGTGATGGGAAGTGTCGGATCCCTCTCTGATGTGAAAACCCCTTAGGGTTTCACGTTGTCTATTGTCCTCGGAAATCTTCTAACCCATCCCTTCTATCTTCCTCAAGAGCTCTTGCACAGACTTAACGAGGAGATTCCATAATTCCTACCTGTCATCCCTTTCTTATGCCATAGGTTCTTCCTCCTCTGCGTCCTCCACTGGAACGCAGTACCCTTCTCCAAATGTGGCCTCGAGCCTCCGCCCTCGACTCCTGTACTGCTTTGTCCAGTAAGTGATGTATTCTTTTCCTTCGAGTGTCATAGACTGATGTGCACCACAAGCTGAGCCAAGTCTATGAGCTCTGATACCACTATAATATTCCAGATAGGAAATAAATAGCAATATAAAGCAACATAAACAAAAACTACAACAAATAGAGAGACATCATGAAAAACACTGCAAACATGGAGAAAAGCTGAACCATTTTATTATAATCTGAAAGAGGGAAATGAGTACAAAAGGTGATTATAATGATGGCACCTTGGCTTGCTCAAGGCAAGCTTAAATCACTCACAAACCTTTTTGTGAATGGTTGCTCTCTCTTTGCACTGCGTAATTTCCTGAACTGCTGCTGCTGCTGGAAATTGTTGCCTCTGAATGGAACAGAGCTACTCTTTGGGGCTGCTCCCCCGCTCAGAAAATTATGAAACTTTGGGTATGGACTCTCCTCCAAAAACCCGGAAAAACCCAGGAAGGAATTCCGAAAAGGCTGAACCCGGAATTTGACCCCCTTGGGAAAATCACGCACTCTTGGTGAGTATGTTGGTCCCTTAACTGTAAGACTGGAAATGATGGCCTCCTCCTACTCCAAAAGATGACTTGTGAAGGGTTGATCCCCTCACACTTCTCCCGGACTGAAATCCCTGACCTCCCTTCACTCCCGGTGTTGCCTCCCTCCAAGACTTCTTAATCTTTGAGTGTGACTACGCTACCTTAGTGACTGCGTGGCTCCTAGCTGAAAGGCTCTATGTTCTCTACTCTGAAAATCGATGGTGAAGCTCCTCACCTGAGCGGGCACTGGAAGTCCCCCGAGCCTGAGGTTGGGATCTCTGCTCGGAGACACCCGTGTGTTGAACAACACTTGCAGACTTCGCTAAACAGCATAAGCGTGCTCAATTTCTGATAGATAAAATTTTTGAAGATGCATAATAATTGAGTAGCTAGCATCTCCCTACTTTTATGCTTGAGACCCTAACTCTCCCTTGGGCCCCACTAAACTGCGTTGTCTCCTCATGCCATGTTGTCCCCACTAGACTGCGTTGTCCTGACCCACGCTGCCACTGCGCTGCCTGGAAGTTTGTTCCTCTGACAAACTTCGCACTCCCTGACATGCCGGAGTATGTCCTCCTTCAAGCCCCTCCATGAGAACCTCTCCCGTATGGCCCTGTAAGTCTTGGAGAACCCCTGATGACCTAAAAGCGGTGAGTCCTGGGCTGCATGCAAGATCTTCTCCCTGAGCTAGGAGTTACATGTCAAGAAAATCTTGTCCTGGTAATAGATGACCTCATCCATCACCCAATACCAGCCATCTGTCACCTACCCATCTAGCACCTCACAAGAAAAACGGTCCTTAGAATAGTCCACTAACAGCTAGGCTCTCTAGTCTGCGTCAAGGCTCATGAAGGACAGCACTGCTGGTCTCTATGACAAGGCATCTGCCACCACATTGTTCTTCCCCTTGACATACTCGATGTCAAAGTCACAGGCCTGGATTTTCCTGAGCCATTTCTGTTGTCTCTCCTGTAATTGTTTCTGCTCAAGGAAAAACCGGAGACTGTTGTGGTCAATCCTCACCCGAAATCTGTTGCCTACCAAGTACTGCTGGAACTTGGCCAACGCATGCATGATGGCCAACATCTCTTTGTCATATATCGGGTATAACCCCTCATGCGGCAATATATTTCTACTCTCGAAAGAGATAGGATGGCCCCCCTGCATCAAAACTACTCCTACCCCCTCTCCTGAAGCATCACACTTCAACACAAAGGGCTACGTGAAATTCGGTAATGCCAACACCAGGCAGCTGCTCATCACCTCCTTGAGCCTGTCAAAGGCCCTCTGCGCAGCATCAATGCATCCAAATGCCCCCTTCTTGGTGAGAACTGTGAGGGGCTTTGCAAGTTGTGAAAACCCCTTGACAAACTTCTAGTAGTAGGTGCAGATGCCTACAAACGCCTAAAGTTCTGTCACATTCCTCGGTTCCGGCCAATCCCAGATGGCCTGGATCTTCTCCTCATGGACCTTTACCTCGTCCACTCCGATAATATGCCCCAAGTAGAGCATCTCCATAAGCCCAAATTCGCACTTGGATAGCTTATCATAGAAATGTTGCTCCTCCAAGATACGCTGTATAGCCTCAATGTGCTGCAAGTGTTCCTCCCATGTGCAGCTATAGATGAGAATGTCATCGAAAAGGACCAGCACAAACTTCCTCAGCTGACCATGGAAGATGTGGTTCATACAAGACAGGAAAGTGGCCGAAGCATTGGTCAGCCCGAAGGGCATCACCAAGAACTCAAAGTTCCCATAGTGGCATTTGAATGCAATCTTGGGGACATCCTAGTCCCTCACCTTGATCTGATGGTACCCTGACCTCAAATTGATCTTCAAGAAGAACTTTGCTCCCCTCAACTCATCCATCAACTCATTAATCCTGGGAATGGGGTAACAGTTCTTCATGGTTTTCTTATTGAGTGCCATGTAATCGATGCACATTTGTAATGTGCCATCCTTCTTCTTCACCGAGACTACGAAAGAAGCAAAGGGACTAGTGTTGGGCCTGGTGTGTCCCAATGCCAAGAGCTCATGTATGGCTCGCTCAATCTCCTCCCTGAAGGCTTTGGGGTGCCTATAGGGGGTGGTGATCACTGCCTGAATCCCCTGCTCTAGCTCAATAGTATGCTCAAACCCCCGATTTTGTGGTTGCCCTGGTGGTATGTCCCCAAAAACCGTGGAGTTATGGTCCAATATAAACTGCACATCAAGATGTACTGTCTGCCCTGTGACCCTTGGCTCTAAAATATGCAGCTCCACTACCCACTCTACGTCTCCCTTCTGGAAATCTTCCTCCATCCGATGTGTCGAGACTGTCTAGGAAGGGTATGTATGCATGCCTCTGATCATCACGTGCTTCCCACTCTTCTTATCCATCCACTCCATCTCCAATGTCTCCCAATCCGTTGTGACCTTACCAAGCATAATTAGCCACTGCACACCCAACACCACATTGGTATCCTGACTGTCGACCACAAAAAAGTAATCCATCATGGTGTATGTCCCCATAGTCACTGCTAATGCCAGAACATACCGCATCCATTGCATTGTCTTGGCACCTGGAACCAACATAAAGAACCCATCAAAACTCTCTGTCGGTATGCCCCTCCACTGCACTAGTTAGGCATCAATGAAGTTATGTGTTGCCTCATTGTCCACCAACACTGAGACACG
Source organism: Pinus albicaulis (assembly GCA_034641835.2). NCBI lineage: Eukaryota > Viridiplantae > Streptophyta > Pinopsida > Pinales > Pinaceae > Pinus > Pinus albicaulis. The sequence goes on from CM076574.1 coordinate 881,408,436, forward strand.
TTGTCCCTGGACTGTGCCTCGGACTCTCAGCGTCAAATGCTTGGGAACTCCCCGCAAAGATGAAAGGACTCCTCCGATGGGTGCAAACGCTGCTCCTGCTGCTGGGGGAGGTGGTGGTGGATGATATCCTCTTGGTGTACCAGTGCTGGCATTTCCCTCCAACTCCTCATATGCATCTTCTTCTCCCTCACTATCGGAGAAGACCTCAATGTAGTGTGCCTTCCTTGCGGCACAACGATGACCCGATGCCCATGGCTCCTGGCAAGTGAACCATAGCTTCCTCCATCTCAAATCTCTTCGGGTATCATCATCCAATGGCCCTCGGCCCCGGTTCCCCCTCGAGGGTGGAGCTTTCGTGTCTTTCCTCTTCTGCTGGAATGCTGGTTTGTTGGGAAAAGGAGCTCTCGTCCTTGGCATGGCATCCTGCAAGTCCCTAGTCCTTCCTACTGCGTCCTGCAGTGTAGTAGGCCTAGTGGATCTGACTAGCCCATGCAAAGGTTTTGCCAATCCATCAATAAACATATACACTCTCTTGGCCACTAACAGGTCTGGCACCATCACTAAAAACTTCAGGAACTCGGATATGTAAGTCTCCAGACTCCCTATATGATTGAGCTTAGTCAGCTCAACAAATTGTTCCTCTAAATCCTTTCAGTCAAATCTCTCCACTAGCCTCTGAGTGAACTCTACATACGTTGTCCCCCCTGCGTGACCCAGCGTAGACATCCCGTGGAACCACCAGTCATGCGCTTCCCCCTCAAGGTGCAGCAGTGCCACCTTGATAACCTCTACCTCCGCCATTTGGTTTAGCTGAAAATAGATGTCCAACTTCTCCACCCAAGCATTAGCCGAACACTTTGATGATCCATCATAGGTAGGCAAGAAAACTTTTCCCACAGTACGTTGCAGGTCACTCCCCTACGTGTACCCTCCTCTATTCTGGCTGTGGGGTCTGCTATTGCTCTTCAGTTGGCAAAACTAGTTGGTGAGGGCCTCTCCAAACTCCCATCTGTACGACTAATACTCTGCAAAATACTCCACGTAATGAGCCACCTCCGGCTCCTGGGGTCCTCCCATTCCTGCTCCTGAAGTCAAGAAAGTGGGCATGGTGGAACATGGGGGAGTGCGTAGCCCCACCTGCTATGCAGCGTTCTGCTCCAAAACATGGTGAGAAGTACCGGACCCTTCTCCGTTGTGAAACTCCCTTGGGATCTCACGCTGTCTGTTTTCTCCAGCAATCTTCTGCCCCATTTCCTCTATCTTTTTGGAAAGCTCCTACATTGATTTCAAGAGGAGGTTACCAAACTCCTTCCCCTCATCTATCTCATCTTCCATTGGTACCTTCCCTTAGTCTTCTTCAACTAGAATGTTGTCCTCTTCTGCAAGTGTGATTTCGAGCCTACGCTCTCTGTCCCTGTACCGCTGCTTCCGGTATGTGATGAACTCTCTATCTTCGGATGTTATAGACTGATTGCTCCACAAGTTGAGCCAAGTCTATGAGCTCTGATACCACTGTAATATCCCAAAAGGGAAATAGACAGCAATACAAAGCAACATAAACAAAAACTACTTCAAATAGAAGCATACACAAAAAACACTGCAAACAAACCAGAACAGTTGAGCCATTTTATTATATTTCTGAACTAAGGGAAAAGTACAATGAGTGCTCAGATTGATAGCACCTTGGATTTCTCTTAGGCAAGCTGAAATGATATATCTCTCCCTACTCAGAAAGGCTGCTCCAAATCTACTCTGTGTGGCTCCTCTGCGCTGCCCTGCTGGAAATGTTGTTGCTGGTTGGAAAGGGGCTGCAAGATAAGGTTGTTCCACTACTCAGAAAATTCTGAAACTCGGACCCCGGACTGTCCTCCAAAAACCCAGAATAATTCCGGAATGGCTGATCCCGGAAAATCACCCTCTTGGAATGACTACGCACTTTTACTGGGTACGCTGGCCTTTGTGATGAAATGCTAGAAGGAAATGCCTCCAACTACCCAAAGAACTTGGCTATGGAAGGGTTGATCCCCACACAAGCCTCCAGACTGAAATCCCATAAGCTTTCTCCTCTCCCGGAGCAGTCCTCCTCCTAGACTACGTAATCCTCTGAGTGACCATGCTACCTTGGGGATGATTGCGTAATCCTGGTGGCTGATCCAACAATGCTGCTCTCAAAACTGAAGGTGTGGCTCCTCTCCTGAGCGGGCACTCGAAGCCCCCTGAGGACGAGGTTGGGATCTCTGCTCGGAGACACCTGTGTGCTAAATAGCACTGAAGACTTAGCTAAACAGCTTAAGCATGCTCTAGCCTTGACAGACAGAGAATCAGAAGATGTATGAATGAATGAGAAAGGTTGCCTTCATCCCCCCTTTTATGCTAATGAGCCTCCAACATTCCCATAGGCCCACTAGTGTTGCGTTGTCCCTTTGCCATGCTTTCCCCATGCTGCTCTGCGCTCTCTGGCCCCATGCTGCCTCTGTGTTATCCAAGCTGCCTCCTCTCCTGCGCTGTCACTTGGCCTCGTGGGTCCCACTTTGTCTTTTAATTATTTTGCCTAGTGACTTTAGGAAAGTGCTTTTATTCTAATGTTGATTTATGGGTCCGTTCACCCCTTTATATCCTATTGAACTTTAGAAAGGCAAAATTTAATCAAAAATTAATATTTCAATTAGCTGTCTGCTAATTGGGAATATTATAGACACATCCATAAAATCATATAGAGAAACTGACAGAAGAGATCTTGTGGGACAAACTCAATCCTCCACGGGAACCCGACACTGATCAGTAGCAAGAGTCAAGACTGGACTGCCCTGCACTGCCTCTGTGCAGTGACTGCATCACTCTGCGCAGTCTTTGCGTCACAACGATGGTTGTCCTTCTGCCTCTGCGTTGGTCTCACTATTGGCTGGAAACTGAGGCCTTCTGGCCTCCAAAAAACCTCTTCGGGATCTGGCACTGGCCCTGCGCTATCTCCTCGGCAGGAAAACAACTTCCCTTCTTGCTCTGCGTAGGCACTGCGTCACGGGCTTTGCGCTGCTGCTGTGGCTCTCTCTGTCTCTACTGCTATTTACTCTCAGGCTCAGGATTTCTTCCAACCAAAATTACTGCCCCTTGCAGCAAAAGATCTCTCGATCAAGTTTTCTTCTTGAGCACTGCTCACTAAAGAAATTGATCTCTGATCTCTGCCTTGTGTCTCCAAAAATGTGTTTTCCAAATGACCCTTCAAGGCAATCTTAGAGTCTTCTCGCTGAGACTTCAAGGGCCCAGATTAGATCTCTAATCAACAGCTAAGATTAGCTTTTGACTTGATCCGCTTATTCTAGATCATTCTCACTCATATTCTATTAATTCACTTTAATTATTTTATTTTCCTAAGTTTAGACTTAGGGTGCCTTTAAAAATAATTAATTATTTCTATAGAATACAATCTGAGTGGAATTTCACCAAACAGTTTATGGGTTGTCTGGAATACGTGTCTAAGTCTCTCCACAAAATTTGAGACTTAGAACACATCCAATGCTACCCCAAATCAACAACAATAACATTTGGTGACAAGCCCACCAAATAGCTCAATAGTACATGAATATGTGTCTCAAGACGGTCAAATGATCAACAAAGTGAGTCGTTGGGCCTTTGAGGAGGCCTAATGAAGTCCAAATAGTGCCCTAATGTAGAAATGGACTCCCATCATAGTGGACAAGGGGTTGGCCGAATGTTCTCCAAACAAGAACCCACGGTGCTCCCATGTGGGTGTGGGGGCACAAGGTAATACTCATAGGTATCCAAATGGACTGGAAGTGCCTATAGACCATCTGTAAGGGCTGGAATGATGACATAAGCCTTGCCTCTCCAACGGGGAACAATACTCTGGATCCTGGAACATATGCCAAGTGTATGGTGTATCTGTGGAGTCGGTTGGGCATGGTGAACCAAGTGCATCACCCTCATCCCAAAGGTGGAATATGAACAATCAACGAACATTGTTGGCGGCCCATGAAGTAATCTCAACTATGGTGGAGGCCCATGGCTTTCAACACTCACCCTACAATAGCCAATCTGGCTCTCTAGAGCGCTAGGAGCCTGTATAGGGAGACCACGCCCCAAATGGAAATCTATATGCAATCCTGCATAAGATCCAATGCGTCCCCTTGCCCTCCAATACAACACGTCATTAGAATAATAAAGTAAAAGAGCTTACAAGTCATGGAATCAATGGAGCATTTTATGGTGGCATGCCATTTCATAATGGGCTTTGGTATGCACAAGTGTCTCCAAGCTCAATAGGGGGTTAGCCAAGGACACTATTAGGTGGTCTCAGCCTCTAAAGAGGGTGACATGTCGATGGCACATCCCTCAAATGGTAGGTGGCAAATGATATAATGATGGAACAGAGTGGGGTTCAGGGAAAACATCTAGACCACATGTTAAGGAGTCAGGGTAGCTAAAATAAGGGAAGACCACACATGGGTATATGAGTGTAGGAGGGAGAAAATTGTGGTACATGAGTTACACCGGCCTTTGTTTTTCAACCTTTCTTCATACGCCTTTTTCCTTTTATTGATTTTTCTTCATAATTGCTCGGGGCAACAGGGGGTGAGAGCATGATGTGTAATATGTAGCAGTGAAGACCCCCTTAAGGTGGGTTGGTTCATCGCCCACCAGGGGTTGGGACAATCATGGGTTCCTTAATGATAGAGGGGGCTCATCTAGGACCCATAGGATCCAGGGTGATGGCCATAGATAAGGGGTAGAGTTCTTGTTTGGCTTTTGCCCAGATGTTAAATTTGTATGTCCCGACCATCTTTTGCATTTTGTGGCACATTCCCTGTTAAGAGTGGCCAAATTATGTGTTTTCTTTTCTTTTTAGCTACATCAACCTCCTGGGCATCTTTCCAAGCCTAACCGAAGGTGTGGAGAAGGGGAGGTGGAGGCTAACCCTATGTGGACCCGAATGGGAAAAGAGATGAATAGGGCTAAAATGAGTGGAAAGGGAGTAATGTAGGTGGTATAGGGAAGCGGGACCACACAACCAAAATCGGGATTTCCCATGTAGTGCCAACCCTAAAGATGGTCACTAAAGGAGATCCCACGAGACTAGGATACAAGGGTAACCACGAAACCAGACAGTGGAAACAAAAATACAAGCCTACCCTACTCTTTCTGTTGAATCCCCCCACCAATCCATGCTCGAAAGTGCTCATGAAAAGTAAGGAAAATTACTCAACTATACCAATGAAAATCCATACCTTTGGGGTCAGTAGGCCCATATTTTTTTATTTTTGGTAGTATCAGATGTGCTCTAGCCTCAAGAATTTGCAAGGAGACTAGGACACATGCATTCCACAATACCCAGAAAGCGCTTTGGGAAATTCCACCCGGAAAGGATTTGATTAAAATAATTAATTATTTTTAATGTATTTCTAAGTCTAAACTTAGGAAATGTGGTTAATTAAAGTGTATTAATTAGATCGACTGTCAAAATTCTAGATAAAGACACGGATCAATTCCCAGTTAATCTTAGCCTTTGATTATGTTTTAATCTTGGTCGTTGATATGTCAACGAGATATTATAAGAAGGATCATGATGGGCATTTGGAAAACACATCGAGTGAGAGATCTAGAGATCGAATTCTCAAGACAGCAATGCAGCAGTTGCCGGAGGAGGGATCAAGTTGATTTTTTGCAGTGAGGGGCAGGGATAGTGGTTGTAGGAAGTTTTCCTAATCTGGTGAATATAGAGCAGAGGAGGCAGAGTGAGACCCAAAGAGGCAGCGTAGAGCCGCGCTGGGCAGCGTGGAGCCACGTTGAGGTAGCACATAGCCTGAGAAGAGATCTGCAGTTTTGTTGAGGAGTAGTCCAGATCTAGTGTCGGGAGTTGAGGTATGAGATCGAAGGGTCAGAGATCTGAGCAACCAGCCAACAGATCGATCACCCAGAGGAGTGATGTAGTCCCTACGAGTTGTGACGCAGAGGCAGCGCAGTGACTGCGCAGAGGGAGCTTAGGGCTAGCCATTCAGAGGTTTGATCAATGTCGGATCGCCAGTGATAGTTTGAATTTAATTCTTACTTCATTTCTGCTAGTTACATTCTCTATATTAGATAGCCGGTAAGGCATCCAAAGAGTTGTATTTAGAAACTACTGCATAATAATACAAACCCTCAGTTGCTACATCGTTTTCCTGCATTGGGTTATTCTGGGGACATTTGTCCAAAAATAACGATGTCGATTGTGTGTTTATTTATTTCCTACGTTGTATTTTGTTTCCGCAACATTTTTATATTTGTGTAGGTTGCAGTGTGATGTATTCAGTGTTTGTTGTAGATAACTGCAAATAAATTTGAAGTAAAGATTAACAATTAGTTGAATATTTTCCAATTGCTGCAATAGGATTCCAGTTTTAGGAATTTTCATAAGGTATCAGAGTGCAGGTGAAGCAGAGAAGAACTCAGAAGCAGAGCTGAAGAGGGAGCTCGAAGAGCTGCGCAAGAAGCAGATCGAATCCTCAGAACGACTACGCAGTCCAGTGCCAAGAGGGCAAGATCTTTGTGGAAAAAACCTTCTCTAAGTGAGTCTACAAAGAAGAAGATTTTCCAGATCGAAATTTTTCATTGGTAGAGGGAGCAGCGCAGCAGCTTCAACGCAGAGCAGATCTTTAGCTGGGACGCAGATTTTTTTGCAGCAGTTGCTAAAGCAGAAAAGCGCCAGAAGGGAAGAAAAGCACACTGAGGGAATTTTGACCTCAAAGAATTTCTTGCCGAGAAATTCTAATTTCCCACGCAGAAGCAGTAGTAGCCTAGAGAATTTTCGCTCACTCCAGCAGCGAGTGTGTAGAGCCAGTGAGCAATTGCGCAGAGGGTTAGAGGCAGACTTTGTCTAGAGTATTTTGGCAGAGAGAAGTTGCCTGATTGGGGGAGAGTTTGGGTTGATCTACAATAAGAGGAAATGAGGCGTGATATGGTGAAGAGCACAATAAGCAGCAACAGCAGCAGTGGGGTGAAGATCGAGAAGGAAGAGGAAAATTCAGCCCTCGCATCAAAGGGTCAGCAGGAGCAGCGTAGGCGAAATAAGGACATTTCAAAAATCAAGTGTTTTTGATGTGGTGATATGAGCGACTTCAGTTCTCAGTGTCCTCTTCGGAAGAAGGACAAAGAGAAGGAGCAGGATCAGAAAACTGCTACCGCAGAAATTGATAGTTTGTCCTCTAGATTGGAGGAGTTTGACATGATTTCCCACATACCTCCAGGGGAGAGGTGGAGTGATTTGGTTTTGTAGCCCCAGAGAGCTACAGGATGGGCAGGATCCTTGAGGATTCCACCTCTTGGATCATCACCTTGCTACGGGCGCCCATAATAGCAGTCATAGGATGGACCAGTGACAGATGATGCAGTCGTGTGCCAGAGTGGCAGATGCAATAATTCGTAGTGTGGGGAACTGCGCGGCGCAGAGCAGAGTTGGCAGCAATGTAGTTGGCACAGTCCAGAGTCAGCAGCAGTGCAAAGGCATCAGTGACAGCGCAGAGGCTAGCAGCAGTTAAAACTCGATGGACAGATGTATCAATTTGAACACAGTTGGTTCAGTTGATGGACATCTCTCAGTTGTAGAAGCAGCAGATGAGATGGTGTTGTGAATGTTGTTGTGGTAGCAACAACAAAGTTCAAGTGCAGGTGCAGTTGACAGCAACATGCAGAGTCAACAACAGCACAGATGCAGCTACGCAGTAGTTGGTGGGCAGCAATAGCCAGACATCAGAAGCGCAACTAGGATGTTACAGAAGTCAAAGTAATGCTTCAGTAGGTTGCATTGCTAGAGCATATTCCTCGCTAAGACGGAGTGTTGATTTCTGGTAGCATCGGATGTGCTATAGCCTCAAGAATTTGCAGGGAGGCTAGGAAACATGCATTCCACAATACCCAGAAAGCGTTTTGGGAAATTCCACTAGAAAATGATTTAATTCAAATAATTAATCATTTTTAAATTTTAATGTATTCCTAAGTCTAACTTACAAAATGTGATTAATTAAAGTGTATTATTTAGATCGGGTGTGAAACTTCTAGATAAAGACACGAATCAACTCCCAGTTAATCTTAGCCTTTGATTATGTTTTAATCTTGACCATTGATATGTCAACGAGAGATAATAAGGAGTTTGATGGGCATTTGGAAAACACATCGAGTGAGAGATCTAGAGATCAAATTCTCAAGAGTAGCACAACAGTTGTCGGAGGAGTGATCGAGTTGATTTCTTGCAGTGAGGGGCGGGGATAGTGGTCGAAGGAAGTTTTCGTGATCCGATGAGTACAGAGCAGAGGAGGCAAAGTGAGATCCAGAGAGGCAGCATAGAGCCATGTTGGGCAACGTAGAGCCACATTGAGGCAACACAAAGCCTGAGAGGAGATCTGCAGTTTTGCTGAGGAGCAGTCCAGATCTAGTGCTGAGAGCGGTGTTTTAAAACTCCAACTCGGGTTCGAAACCGCCCGAGGGTCGACTGCAACTGTGACTCCGACTCGGTATCGACTCGGCTGGTTCGGTTTCAATGACTGGGTCTTTGTAAACATACATTAAATATTAAATTTTTTATAAAAAAACATAATTTTAAATATTTTCATTTGTCTCCAAACACAAAGCATTACAATATAGACAAAAGACAACATATGATCAAAGTAGGCTCATGAATATATCCATTATATCAAAATGGCACCCAGTGCATTGTCCAATACATACATGAACATTGAAAACCCTAACAACAAGCCGAAAACCCTAACAACAAGCTGAAAACCAGTTTGGAGTCCAAATTTAGGCGTTAGTGGGGTCAGCAGCCTGCTGGCACTGGCTCGATCGGTCTAACTCAAACTCGGCCGAGCCGGCTGGTTTGTGACCGAATCGGCCGAGTTGGTGACCAGCTTGGCCAGTTCAGTCATAAACCGGCAGCTGGACCAGTTTTTCTAGTGAGCCGATCAAACCAGGGGATTGGCTCAGTCAGCTCGACTGATTTCAAGTCAGACCGACCGAATTTTAAAACACTGGCTAGAAGTCGGGGTGTGAGACCAGAGGGTCATAGATCTGAGAATCCAACTAGCAGATCGATCAACCAAAGGAGTGACGTAGTCCCTACGAGTTGTGACACAGAAGCAACACAATGACTGCACAGAGGCTGTGTAGAGGCATATGAGGCTATCCATACTGTAGTATCCCAAATTGGGAACAAACAATAATACAAAGCACACAAGACTAAAAACTACAGCAAAATAGAAAATGACATTAAGACACAATAAATGAAGCCAAAATCATCTGAGCCATTTTATTAATCTGTGGGAAAAAGTACAATGAGAAGTGCTCAGAAAGATAGCACTTGGGCCTGCACAAGACAAGCTAAAATATATCTCAAACCCGGACAAAAACATTGTTGGAAATACTGCTCTGTGTGGCTCCTTCTCTGTGCTACTAGTGTTGGAACTGCTACTGCTGGCTGGAATCGGACTGTGAGATGGGCCTGCTCGTATGCACAGAATATTCCAGGCTTTGAACCTCAGGCTCTACTCACAAGACCCAATAAAACCCACGAAGAGTTTCCAGAAATTCCAACCCCGGAAAATGGCCCCCTTAGGCTTGACACTCTGCTCTGCTGGGGAAATCGGTCTCCTAGCTAAACTGCTAGAAAAATGCCCCCAAAACTCTGCTGGAATCCCTAGTAGGAGGTGGCTAGTCCAAGGTTAAGGGGAAGCTTCTCCCCCCTCTCGAACCCGCTCCCAATTCGCGCTCCGAGCGGGAGCGTTTTGGGAACGCGCTCCTTAAACAGGAAAAACGCTCCCTATTTTCAGGGAGTGTTTTAGGGAGCATTTTAGGGAGCGTTTTTTTAGGGAGGGAGCGTTTTTTTTTAAGGGATGGACCGTTTTAGGGAGCATTTTTTTTTAGAAAGGGAGCATTTTCGGGAGCGTTTTTTTAGGGAGGGAGCATTTTCAGGAGCGTTTTTTTTGCTTAAAGACTTGATCCTAAATGAAATTACTTGCTCTCCATTTGCTTAAATCATCCATTTTCCAACCTAACTATATTGTCAATATAATTTGTGTATCAACTGTTTTTTAACATATTATGATACAATTCCATTTGGTAATGGCCATTATTTTATTGTAAACCCAGGAAAGGTATGTCCTTTAACAATCTTGAGACAAAATTTCCTGCCATAAAGTGGAATGAATTTTGTTCAAACTAGTTGAAAAGCATACATCATATTCCTTTTATGCAAGGATCAACTGCAAAGATATGAGTAAAGGCTAATTTTCATTAAGGAATAAAAACAAAAGATTATCTTTAAGACTCATTGTGTTGTAGTTATTATACGCAGAATATATGACCCTTTGAAACTCAGTATTTAATTCAACAACAATTTCTCTTGGTCCTGTTGACCACTGGAGTGGCACCTGATGAGAATGAGAAGACTCCATGCCCAAGGATGAACCAAAAGACATTTGTACCATCAGATATCATCAATTCAACAGAGTTTTTAAACTCTACTTCTACTTCTTATCATTTTCTCTTGTACCCAGATTCCACGCCCTACGGGGAATTGTAATAAGTGATGCTAGTAATGATGAGTTTTGAATTAGTATTGAGTCTGTAACAGGCCTAGGTAGCCTGGGACCTTGCCAACAAGTGAGTATTACTCTGGGAGGTTTTTTTTACTAGGTTAATTATCATCTCCCTACTAGGAGTTAATAATTAATTGAGGTTTTTCCTTCAATTTTACCCCAAAGCCGGAGTACGACTTGATAGTGAGGCCTTGGGAGACTTCTAGTGTCTAGAGTCAATGTATATTACCATACTAGATCACACAAAAAATTTCGTGGAATTTGGTTAGGTCTAGGTAGTGATTTTTTAATTTTTTAGATTTCCCGCAAGTTGAAAATTGCAATAAAAATTGTAATTGAATTGTAATAAGTGTTGTCTAGAAAAGTTGTATGGGGTATGAGTAATCAAAATTACACCTCTCACGCTCAACTTTCTACTATGACACACTTAGAAGGGTTAAAAATGTATTTTGAACCCTCAAAACCCACTTTTCCTAAGTTTAGTGGGAAATTTGGCAATTAATTAAGCGAGAAATTAAATAAATGGAGAAAAATAAATATCCACACATGTTAAATGAGGTGGAAATGAGGTTGAAAATTATGGAGGAATTAAAGTGAAGTCCCAAGGTGATATGGACTCCTAAAATCAAGTAAAAGAAATGTGCTCAAATAAAATTGAATTTCCGGCATTAAATGAGAGTTGCTTACTTGGAAATTCGAATTTGTGAAGTTAGTGCATATTTGGGAGGATTTGGGAGAATATTTGGTGGAGATTTTTGTGGGAAAATGCCCCCACATGGGTTACCAACCATATACACATGTCATTCCATCATAAAATTCAAATTTGGCACATAAGGGAAGAAGAAAATGATGTCCACTTGCCAGAATTCGATTTTTACACTTGGCATTGGAGCTCCACTTACCAAATTCGAATTTGCCTTGAGATCTCCTCCCTCTCACCACTTGGCATATGGTTCTTCATTGGGATTTGCTCCCAACTTTCTATATAATGGAGCCATGGGCTCTCATATTGTAATCATTGTTTACTAGCTATTGTGCTTGCGGAAGCGCTGCTGCCTTGTACACTTTCAGAAATATCAATAAAGACTTTGAGGTTTCATTCATGAGGTGTTCCTTCTTTTGGAGTGTGATGAATTGTTAATCATTGGTATAATTCCTTTTACTCATGCTTTGATCTAATTTGTTTTCATATGCTCTTGTAAATTTGTTAATGTAGAGCTATCTTACATTGACATTTGATTTAGGAGTATGTTCTAGATATAGAATGCTCTAGTTGGTTTCAAATAAATCTCTAGAATTTCTTATCATTGTTTATTGCTAGATCTATATGGAACTAATTCTTGATTGAAGTTTTGTAGAGGGAACATCTTGTTGGGATCAAAGAATCAAGTGTTGGAGGAAGTCTTTGGAGAGACCAACCCACTCTTGATACATTCTCAAAGGAGCTCTCATTTGTTCTTTGAACCTTCATAGTCTTATCTTACAAAGTGGTTTTGCAGAGGTTTTGGGACATAGCTTGTATACAAGCCTAGTATTTCTAAATTTGAATATCTTTTAAAACATTATACTTCATTGTTTTCATTTGCTATCTAAGAGCTTGAAAATGACTAAGCAAAGAGGAGAGTTTACTCGAACTCTTTGGCTTAGCCCTTTGTAAATTGTTGTGCATTAGTTTGTAATTTTATCTCTCTAATATTTGATTTGTTTTGTAGCCCTCTTTCAAATTTTTTCTTGTGACAGCTTGAGTGGACAACTACAAGAAATTACTAACAAGTTGTTGCAAGACCTTTGGGCTGACTTTCAAATGAGGAAAATAATTCTCTTTTCTTTGGTTGTGGGCATAAAAGAGGCTTAGCTTCTCTTCTCCTATTGTAAAGTTTGAATTTATTTTGAGTTCTTAGAAATTCTCACCGAGGAAAAGTCTATGGTCTCAATTTTTATTTGTAAAGACTTTCTTTGGTTTAGAAAAGGCCTCATGGTCATTTCATTCTTGTAAAATTAATAAAAATTTATGTTTTTGTTGTGGGAGCGTGGGTTTTACCCATTGGCATCCCTATCTCTCCATTTCAAAGGAGAGAATTTGTAGATGGATTGACTTAGTGGTTTTGACATTTCTGTTTTCTTTCACATCACATATGCATGCTCTAATTGGGAAGTAACACAAATCGCATAGTCCTTTAATTTCTTAATTTGCAATCTCATTTGCCATCACTTATGTTTTGTGGTCTATTTCTCATTTGGATAAGTTTCACAATATACTACAAGTAAAGAAGCATAACACTTTCAATTTATGGCAACTTCAGTTATTGTTCTAACTATGAAGCATATTTAATTGAATCGTTTCCATCTTTTACATAGCACTTGCAAACTCACTTTCATATCATTTAGGCATTTCACTTTTCATACTAGACTTGCATCTCTAAAATTTACCTCCAACTTAAGTTGGTTGAATAGACGTTTTAGGGACCCTCTACCTCTATGGACTCCTCATTGTGAGATCCAAATATTTGGGCGAGGGTGAGGTCTGAGGATTAGAGTTCAATTGTAACCTTGCTTTAGAACTAATTAATAAAATAAACCAAGAGCACTATCTCATCACATTTACTTGCAAAGTTCCCAAATTTTTGCTATCTTGATGGTTTAAAGATTCACATGCAAATATTATCTCAAGAAGCACTTTGGATGCAAGCATTTTAATTCCTTAAATTTTGCAACAAGTTTAATTCTATGGTACTTGGAAATTTGCTTCTACATACAACTTCATTGCATGTTGTCATTTTAATGATCATTATGATTATGGATGATTGATATATCTCGTTTCATTGGCAAATACCCTTATTTGGTGTTGCAAATTTAATTTCATATTGTGATCTTGGTCTAACACTTCCTTTGTGGGATTATTGTCATTATATCTTGAATTTCATTTTTGAGCAAGCATTTGTCATCTACTTTAAAGCACTAGTCTATATTTTGAACACGTCATTGAATATTTCTCATATACTTATATGCTTGTTTACATATTGGAATCGAGTCATCTTTGTTAAGTAACTCCTTCTAATCAATTCTCCTAGAAATCTCACATCTTTAACTTAGTTTTCCTTTAGGGACCACCCCCCTTAGCTAACCTAGGAGATAGCTTAAACGGAGAGAGTTGGGAATAGGTGACAACCCCTTCTCTGAGTTCCTTGCCACCAACCACACCTGTGGGGTTGAAGGCTTTTCCCACTAACTGTAGGTAGGTGTAGGCGACAAGCGATAACAGGTCCTAAATATTATGAAATCATTCTTTGTACTATTGTTAATGCCTTACACCTACTCCTTTCTTACAATGAAACCAAGTTGACAGTCCTTTGCAATCAAGATATGCCATCTTATTGGAGACAGTGATGGATGACCGAAATATTTGTTGATGTTTCATGAATGCCTCTACCCTTTTAGGTCATGGTCATATTGCTTGCATGAGATGAGGGCTTGTGTATTTTCCCATCTACTGTTTCTTAGAGATTTTTCGACCTTAATGGCAAAGTGGTTAACAAGTTGATGAAAATGCAATTGCTTAAACTTTGGATAATTAATGATATGCCTTCTAGGTTGAATTTCCCATTTCCTTAAAAGAAATTAATTTATTCCTTAGCAACACATTCTACGTGTTCTCCACCTGTTAGACATGACGAATACCTAAGCATTCAGCTAAAGTGCAAATCCCATTCTCTCCCTGGGGACTCACTTATGGCTCTAAGATTTTAACTCTATTATATTTTATTAGGCAAGATCTCATTTTTTTCTTAAGCGGCCATCACATAAAAAGCATGTGGCTTTTTGCACAATGATATCAAAATCAAAGCCCCAGTTTAAGCTGCCTAATGTGACCCCAACATTACAATATCTTACCGTATCTTTTAAGATGATATTATGTTAGATATGTTCCAAAAACTAGATGTATCATGTGATTTTCTCAACATGTGTTCAGTGTTTATTAATACGCCATTGTTTTTAAGATTTTAAAATCTTTACAACCATCTAGATTTCTATGGTTGACAATTTTCACATTATTTCATCCAAGACACCACAGGTTAGGGCTTTTTCATTTTCTTCTAGGTTACATCTTGGGAATTTGTGCAAATATTTTATTGGATCATTATCTTTAAGTGGTTGTCTGACATAAAGTATCTTCTCTTCATTCTTACATCTTTACAAATACCCTTTAACGTTTCTAGAGAAATTATTCTTCATTCTTACATCTTTACAAATACCCTTTAACATTTCTAGAGAAATTATTCACATTTTTTAATTATATTTTTTGAGGAAAGACAATGTCAACAAGTATTAAGGCCAAGCCCTAGAAGACTACCATTACCACGATCTGCTCAAATTTCAAAAATTAGACATTTCTCGTGGCAAGAGGGCACACAATAGATAAAATAGATTTACTAGTCTTTTCTAGTTTCTAGTAGTTTTTAACTTTTTATAATTGTTGAAACTTGACTATTTCATATTTAATTTGATATTTTTTGTAAACAATATATGACAATTAAAGTTTGAAGTTTGAACCTTTGAAGTTGGCAGTTATAAGTTTATAACTCATTATGAATTATGAATATGATGCTTCATGAAATTTGAAAGTTGTTTCATTTCGTTTCATTTTATAACATTTCATTTCATGTTAAATATTCTTTTTTGTAAATGTTACACTTAGCTTACAAGTACAACTATGGTGATCAATGAATCGATGATGATAAATGTTATATATTGAATTTTGAAAGCTTGAAACTTTAAGATTCATGAATCATGAGACTCAAGAGTCAATATGTTGAATGTTTCTAATAGATTAGAAGATTATAACTTCTAGATGGTTGATGTTATATGGTTCAATCTATGTTTTTATGTTTTTTATGTTTAATTCATCATTCTACATGATTTTGTTGACACATATGCATCAAAATATAAAAATATATATATTATAAAAAAACGCTCCCAAACTGGCAGCTTCTGAAAATGGCGCTCCTGCTCCCGCTCCCAAGTAACCTTGGGCTAGTCTCCCCTCCAAATCCTCCATCTGAATCTTCATTTCTCCCCTGCTTCTCGACACCTTCTCTCAACTGAACTGTGCAATCCCTGTGCTGTCTGTGCAGCCTCTACGCTGCCCTGAAGGACTG